>JAUKPS010154416.1:0-13820 GCA_032273165.1 Chlorellidium tetrabotrys | reverse complement strand
TAGTGCTAAATGTCGGAGTTTGCTGACTGGCAGCGCCTTGATTGCCATCTGCTTGCCGGGCAGCATCACTGGGAATAACTGTGTTAACATAAGGAAAATCCGGATCAATAATGTCTTGATCTTCAACAAAAAGCTGTTGGTTTTCTTGGTTCACCGCGGCAAATCTGCTGCGTAACTGTTCTACACCACGTCGTCGAGCCAAAGCTTGTGGGTTATCTTGGATAATAGCACTGGGTTCACGATCGTAAAAATCCACAAAGTCTTGTGTTTGTTGTCTGAGATTTTGTTCCAAGGTGTTACGTTCTTGTTGCAAGGCAGCAACTTGTTGTTGAGCAGTGTTAAGTCCTGGAATGTTTGCTACTATCTGCTGTCGCTCCCGTAATAAAATCAACCTCTCAGCCCCCAAAACCCTTAATTCACCATAAGAATCCTTCTCTTGTAGTTGAGCAGTTAGTCCACGTAGTTTTTGATTGGCATTTTGCAAGCCTTCTACAAGACGTTCAGCTTCTTGAATTTGTTTTGGCAAGGCATTATATCGTTCTTTGGCTTTGCGATATTGAGCTAATCGTTGTTCCCATGCACTCGCTTTGTCATTTGCCAAAGGACCCACAGTTTGATTGCTGTAGTTGTTTGTTCCAGCATAAGGAACTGTGGCTATGGCAAAAAAGTTGTTGACTTTTAAATCAAATTTTATGATGTCTAAATTCAAACCTGTGTAAATCCATTCATATCGTTTTTTAATTCGACCATTTGTTAACAAATACTTGAGTTTTTGCATTTGCACATTGCGTTTTTCCACAGCTCGTATTGTGGGAATATCCTCTCCACGCACGCGAATTTCCCAATAGGGAACAATTGTATAAGTGACTTTTTCCACATACTTGCCAGCACGAAAATCATAGCCCACATAGCTTACCTTGCTGTGGATTTTAACATTTTTGACCAAACCATGTGTTAAAGTAGTTACGCTGCCTTGTTGATTTTGCCCACCCTGTGTCCAATTTTTAAACTCATCACACAAGCTAAGTGTTTGGTAAACCAAGCTACTGAAGTCAATGCCTTTCGTAGCTGTTATCTGAACTGTGTTGCCCTCGGCTTTAATGTTCATGTTTTTGCTGCGCTGATCATCACTCAGCCGGCTTTTATTCATTTGCCAGGAACGCATTTCATTTGGCAGGCGAATTTCATATTGAGCCAAAGGCGCAGTGCCCAGTGCTAGGGTTTCTTGATTTAAGTTCAGTGCTTTCTGAAACTTATCAAAAAACTCTCCTACTGTAGTGGCACTTACAGATATCGTACTAGTTTGCAAATCTAGTTGATTAGTATAGCCAATTTGTCCATCCATGATGCCCTGTACATCGTAACTTCCACCACCTTCATTACCGCTGAAGTTGATTGTGGTAATTACAACACGATAGATTTGATGGAATAACGCTTGGTCGACAGGCGTGCCATCTTCATTGTAACCTACAAACCAAACTTCTATAAAAAACTTAGCACGCTGCCAGTTGATAGTGCCAAACTGTTGAGCTGTGGAGTTCAATCGATCAGGCAAGCTGAAGCCATAGGGCTCTATGATTTTCATAGTATAGCTCACACTGGGCATGTTGCGGGTTTCGTTGTTTGTTCCCACCAAGTTGCGCAGGGTAAACTCAGTTATGTTAAATCCTGCTGTTGCTCCACTTTCGGCAATCACTACTTTTGGTATAGCATCTACCACACCTTTGCTGCTAGAAACTGTTTCTGCTAGACTTTCACTGGTCATCCAAAACTTTATATGGTAAGTGTAGTTTGCATATTCATCAAGTGGATTAGGTCGCATGCTCTCACGAGTTAGGGCATCAAAGTCAATAGTTTCAACATTTTGAGAAACTTGCCTTATTGTGCCAGCTGTTCGTATAGGTGCTTCGCCTTGCAGAGCATCAGTTTGTTGTATATAACCCAAGGCAGCTTGGGTAACAGCATCATAGTTTGATCTGCTAGCTTGGCCAGCTAAGTCTGCAAGATTTTTAATAGTGGCAGTGTCGCCGCGTTCATTGGCTGTTTTTATAGCTGCTCCAATTACATCGGGCCTTTCAGGAGTAACAACTGGCCGGGCTGCTGCGGCTTGGTCTGCTGCTTGTGCGCCTCGCTCTTGTTGTTCAGCGAGGCGTTGCTGCTGTGCATTTGGAGCACCGGGCGTCGTTAACCAATCTATAGCGCGAGAAAAAACATTCATTTTACAATAACCCTGCTAGAGTTTGATTACTGGGAACATAAATCTGTACGCCAGGTATCATGTCATATATAGGATCCTGTAAAGTATCACTGTTGTAAACTGCGAAAATCCACCATAATCTTGGAGTTCCATATGCATCGTAACTTAATAAGTCAGGACGATGTTTATATTTTTCAGGCAAAGTAATAACTGCGTCGTCAGCCCCTGTAGTTAAAACTGGAGGCTGCCAGTAATCTAAATACGTGACATATTGATTTACTTGTGGTGTTAGCTTGTAATAGCTGTTGTTATTATAGAAAGATTTAATCATATCCATCCTGCTTTTTTCATGGAAACGCCGGTTATATATCCACCACTGCGGAACTTTTCAATACTCCATTCTCTCAGTTGGCGAGGGGTATGTTGTACTGTTAACGATACAGATATATCAAATATTGCAGGCACCCTTGTTACCTTAGACTGCGGACTAGCAGTCACAGTAACATAGTCAGGATCATTAGGCAGCGTAATAGCGAAATTTTTCACAACTACAGGAATGTTTAAAAACATACCACCGCCATGCGCGTCAAAGTATAACACCGGAGGAGGAGTTCCTCGTTGTGGATTTACACTGGCACCAAAACTCATTTTTGTAACCAAGCGCAGAAAATGCAAACAGGTTAAATTATATCTAGCCTCTAGCTGAGTTTGACTACTAAAACTCCCTGATACTGTAATAGTAGGGGCGCTGGTTCTACTATAAGCTAAAATTTCTTGGTTGGTATGAACAGCATTAAGACTATCATACTGCACATCTTGATTGTATGTAATATTTGGAGTATAGGGCCAAATCATTCCACCATAGTTTTGTAAATTTACGTCCCAGGGATTATCTGCATATAACAACTTATATGCTACGCTGTTGGGCTTAGCACGTAAACGAGCACGCAAATCATATGCACTGGGAGCAGAAGCAGTTGATTGGCTGCCTGGGAGTTCTTTACTTACATCTGCACCTTGTAGGGATTCTTGTATTGCATTGGGTTGTGACTTAGGTATAGTCGGTTGCCCGAAACCTTTTGGTAAAAGAACGCCTGCTATAAAATTTTTGGGTTTGATCCAAATATCCGGTTTTGCATCTGCAGGCTGTATATCTGGGGCTTGAGTAGGCCCCGGAGATGCTTGATTTGAAGATTTTCTTAGGCCCATAAATATAAGACTCCAGGTTTGTTATATTTATAGCACGAAAAACCGGGATTTTGACACTGACAAATACCGGGTTTATAATCTTGATGATTTTGGAGACAAATATTGACTATAACCGCTGCAATTAAAATCAAATACTTAACGAACCGTGAACTCTTAGAGCAAATCCACGCTAGCAAAAATACCTATTGCAGCTACTTGGAAAATATTTACAGCAGTTTTGATATAATCACTCAAGATTTAAACTTGATAAATCTTGAAACTCTTGAGCAAGCTAAAATACGCAAAGCTGAACTGCAATCACAACGTTTACGTAAAGAAGCGCAAGCTCGTGGTGAAAAAAATCCTGTATATCGAGTAGATCCTGACAGTTTGGATATTGAACAAGTTGTGGTTAGATTAATGACTTATGATCATATTCCACCGCATCCTATTAAACACGAAATAGGAAAAACTGTTGCAGAACGCCATATCAAAATAAACTTTCCAGCGTTCCAACATTTTATTTGGACCAATGACTGTTGGGTGTGTGTGGGCAAAAGTCACTGGCGTGGTGGGTTACAAAACGGAGAGTTTTGTAATAACCATGGTTATATTACACCCAAGCTTGCCATGATGTTTATGAAACTTGTGGAAAAATACAGTAAAAAAGGCAACTGGAGGGGCTATTGCGTTGATGATCAGACTCAAGCTCTAACTCAAAGGGGTTGGTTAAACACTAATGAAATTAACGAAACGGATATTATTTTAAGTTACGAAACAGGAGATCTCAAGTGGAGCAAAATCAAATCTATTTACCGAGGTGATTTTGATGGTCTGATGCACAAAGTTACTTGTCGGAGCATTGATAGTTTGATTACACCTAATCATAAAATCGTTACTGCTCGTGGCTTAATACCTATTGAACAAATTTGTGAAAATGATAAAATAGTTGTCATGGGCAATGCTGAAAAAGGAAATGATGTAAGCCAATATGCAGATTCTTTGGTAGAATTAGCGGGCTGGATAATAACAGAAGGCTGCTATGATTATGATAGGCAAGGCAATATAAAAAGCATTGCTATCTATCAAAATCCCGGAGCCAACGCTGACAAAATCCGTAAAGCCCTGGAAACTCAAAACTTTACTTTCACTGAAACCCTGCGCAAAAATAACATTTGCTTTAGAATTTGGAAGTCAGATAGTAAAACTTTGGAAAACTTATTCCCTAATAAAAACATCCCTATGAGTTTTATTCTGGAACTTACTAATGATCAACGTGAACTGCTGTTGCAAACATTAATTGCAGGTGATGGATGGAATCGCAAAACCAGTGTTAGCTGGGTGCAAAAAGATCAAGGACGAACAGACATGTTTCAAGCTCTTTGCACTTTATTAGGTAAGAAAACAAATAGTCATAAACATACTCATGTAAGTTTTGGTAAAGAAACAGAATGTATTACCACAAATGTTTTCAGTAGTCGAGCTAATAACACAACCGGGGCTTGTTTAAACTTACATGGCGGCAAACGGAATGGTAGAAGTCATCCTGGACGTGGTAAAGCCATGCATCCCAACGAACCAACAACCTATTACCAGGGACAAGTATGGTGCCCAGAAACAGAATATGGTTGCTTTGTGGCACGACGTAATGGAAAAGTTTATCTAACTGGCAATACATATAATGAAGAAATGCAAGGACAAGCCCTATTGCAGCTAAGTCAGATAGGACTACAGTTTGACGAAAGTCGCAGTGAAAATCCCTTTGCATATTATACTTCCGCTGTGCAAAATTCATTCACCCGCATACTTAATACTGAAAAACGCAATCAAAATATTCGTGATGATTTATTAATCATGCATGGTTCAACTCCCAGTTATACTCGACAAACTGAAAACGAAATATCACAAAAAACTCCTGAATAAACTCCGCACAAGTTTGATTATCATGTCTGTCTAAGCTACTATCAGTAGCTATGACAAATCGCACCCCCCAACTTGATAACATTGCAGCTTTCACCGATCTGCATTTTGGAATGAAAAACAACAGTCGCGAGCATAACATGCAATGCGAACAGTTTTTGTTGTGGTTTATAGAACAGGCTCAAAAACAAGGTTGTAAAACATGTGTGTTTCTAGGCGACTGGCATCATGTACGCAGTGCTATTAATATTTCCACGCTGAACTACAGTGTTGCTGGCTTGCGTTTGCTTAGTGCCGCTTTTGATGATGTATTTTTTATCATTGGCAATCATGATTTATATTTCCGTGACAAACTGGAAATACACAGCATACCTTACATTCAAGAATTTGATAACATTCACTTGATTGATAAAATCACCACAGTGGGCGACCATGCTTTTGTTCCCTGGCTGGTGGGAGACGAATGGAAAAAGGTTGTTGATATTTCTGTTCCCTATATTTGGGGTCATTTTGAACTGCCAAGGTTCAAAATGAATGCCATGGTGGAAATGCCCGACCATGGTCACTTAAATGGCAATCATTTAGCCAAGCAAAAATACGTTTTCAGTGGTCATTTTCACAAACGTCAAGTTCAAGGCAATGTTCATTATATTGGTAATGCATTTCCCCACAACTACAGTGATGTTTGGGATGATGATCGTGGCATGATGTTTTGGCAAAAAAATCAAGAGCCACGCTATGTTGCATGGCCGCAAGCTCCACGATACCGTGTGTTAACTCTGCAAGATCTTCTTTATGATCCTCATCGTCATTTGCAACCACAAAATCACGTAAGAGTGCAAATTCCTCAAGACACTGATTATCTTGACATGACTTTCCTACGTGAAGTATTACAAGCAGCTTGGCCGGTTAATGAACTGGCGTTTCAAACCGCTGTGAGTAATGAAGTTGCAGAACTTCAAGATGAAGCAATAGACTTTCAAAGTGTTGACACTATTGTTATCAGTCACTTAAACAGTATTGAAAGCAAAACTATTGACTGTAAAAAACTAGTGGAAATTTATCAGAGTCTATAATGCTGCAATATCACAATGTAGAAATACGCAACTTCCTTAGTGTTGGTAATGTTCCACAATCAGTGGATTTAACTCGCAGCGGATTTACTTTGGTGTTAGGGGAAAATCTTGACATGGGAGGTCAAGGCAACCGTAATGGCGTGGGAAAAACCACGCTGCTAAACGCCATTAGCTATGCACTGTATGGCCAAGCTCTAAGTAATATCAAAAAAGACAACTTGGTCAATCGCATCAACAGCAAAAACATGAGCGTTTGTTTGGAGTTCAGTCGCGATGGTCAAACATATCGCATTGAACGCGGTCGTAAACCAGCTTTCTTTAGATTCATTGTTAACGATCAAATGGTCAACAGTCCTGATACTGATGAAGCTCAAGGTGAAAACCGCGAGACTCAAAAGCAAGTGGAAGCTGTGTTGGGCATGACGCATACAATGTTCTGCAACATTGTGGCGTTGAACACTTACACCTTGCCATTTTTAAGTCAAGGTGCAGGCAAGCAACGGGAAATCATCGAAGAACTCTTGATGATTACCATGCTTAGCACCAAGGCTGAAACGCTAAAGGAACGCATTAAAGAAACACGCATACAACAAGATCAAGAAGACATCAAAATAAAAACCATTGAAGCCAGCAATGAAAAGATTGCTCGCACACTTGCTGATCTCAATACTCGCAGTGAAAAATGGCAAGTTCAACATCAAGACAAAATAAATGACATTCAACAAGCTCTTGACAGCATGAGCCAGTTGGATATTGAAGTTGAAATACAAGCACATAGAGATCGTTTAGATGTTGACAAGCTCAAGTCTGCACGGAACGAGCAACAGCGGTTGCTTACAGGAAAAAATCGTCTTGTAACCAACTTGCAAACTCAGCTAGACAAAAACATGGCGAACTATCGTCAAGTATTAGACGCACAATGCCCCATGTGTCAGCAAGGGCTAAGTGATCACAATCACAAAGAAATTCTCGCTAATCTAGAACAACAGATTTTGCAGTTGGATCAACAACTGCAACCGTTAAATCTAGAAGTTAAACAACATCAAGAATACATTCAGGAACTGGCGCAAGCAGAAAGTAGTTTTGATATACCCAACACTTTATACAATAATCTTGAACAAGCTTTGAGCCATCTCAACAGCATGGAAAACCTTCAGCAGGAAATGTCACGACTGCAACAAGAAACCAATCCCTATCTTGATCAACAACACAGTTTGACAGCCACACTGCAACCTATAAACCACAACATACTGAATCAACTCAATAGTCAACGTGAACACCAAGAGTTTTTGCTGAAGTTGCTTACCAACAAAGAAAGTTTCATCCGCAAAAAGATTATTGATCAAAATCTTGCCTACCTCAATACACGTTTGCAAGATTATCTAAACCGTGTGGGCCTACCTCACCAAGTGAAGTTTCAAAATGATCTTGGCGTGGAAATTACTCACTTGGGAACAGAAATGGATTTTGATCAACTCAGCCGCGGCGAACGCACCCGTTTAATTCTCAGCTTGAGCTGGAGTTTTCGAGACATTTGGGAAAACAACAATCAACCCATTAACTTGATTTTTGTTGACGAGTTACTTGATCAAGGACTGGATCCTCAGGGCTTGGAAAAAAGTGTGGAAATCCTCAAAGCCCATAGTCGAGACAGAAACAAAAATGTATTTTTGGTTAGTCATCGCGAGGAACTGGTGTCACGAGTCAGTAACGTACTAACAGTTGTCAAAGAGGATAACTTTTCAAGATTTGAATGGGGTTACGAAGGTTGAGTTCGAGAGATTTCGCGTATGACATCGCGATTGACAGTAAACAACTCATTGAAATCCGTGACAACGTAATGTTGGTACCTAGCATGATTGCCCACTTGCAGTTGTGCGTGCCACTTTTCATGAAATACAGCAAAACTACCTTGTCTATTGATGCGGAATACCACAACACTGAAATCTTGACTGGTAATGTTTTCCTCCAGTTGTTTTATCCAACCATCCAACAGGGGTATTTTTTCATTCTTCAGCAGTTTGTTGAAGGGAAACTCCTTGTAAAACTTGCTTTCAATAACCAAACCTCTCATGTCACTGGGTGGAATAATATCAGCACGAAAGCTAGCAACTTGTCCACTGTCCATTAGTTGTTGGCGGTGATGGTTGGCCCCGCCTAGGAATGCACCGCTGTTGGGTACTCGAATGAACTTGGCTTGATAAAGTTCAGTTAAAAAGTTAGCGATTATACGCTCGCCTGTATTACCTTTGTTTTTGCCTGCACTGGGCATGTTTTTTCACCTAAAAAAATATTTAAGCTTGTTGACAAACTTACAAGAACATACAATAATGACTACAGGAATCGCAATAAACATGAGTCATTCAGCATATAATCGCAACAACACTTGGCAAAAGACTTTTGAGTTGACTGCAACCGAAAGTCAGTCTAGGACTTTAGGTCATTTCATTAAAAATGAACTGGCTTATTATCAAGCTTTGAGTCACATGTTGGGAGTACGCATGCGTGCGTTTCCCGAAGACTTTGTGCAAGTTAGCACAAACATTCGCCAACTGTGGTTGTTTGCTGCACAGTTTTCTGTCAGTAGCGACAAACTCAAAACTCAACCTCGCAAAACTTGGCCTCAGCAAATTGAGCACTGCTGGTCCACTGCTTACAATAATAAAAATCAATGGCAAATGAGCAGTGGAACAGAAAGTGTTATGAATATTCTTGCTACAACGTGTCATCTACATCCCGATGTGCGTCGTAACATGGCAGAAGAAATCCTAAATCAGGTTTGTCATCAAGCAGAAATCCTGCATGCTGCACAAAAGACTGAGGAACTACGCACACCTGTGCAAACTCTTCCGCAACATGAATGGTCAACTAAACGTCATGTGCAAATTCCACGTCATTTGGTTAACATTGCGTATAATGCCATGGAAAACCGTAGTGAAATTACCATTCCCTATTGCCGTGAACCTTTGCTGCTAAATGAACAAAATATTCAAGACACACGTTGGGATATTTTGGTTGTCAGCCAAGTTGATCAAGACTTTACTAACTCAGAAAACTTGCAAATCTCTTTGAGAACTACTAGAGATAGATACCTTATTAAATATCGTGACGAAACTAAAAAACCCTGGGCACAATCCAGAAAAATTACACCAGGGCTAAGATAGGCACACAACAGGCACCCGCCATTAACATTTAAGTCTGCATACTGGCAATATAAGTGACGAAGTAAGTTCGTTAGTGCCCAAGGATAGAAATATCATACTGCACTCCAAGGATAATAGCTTAGATACACCTTGGCCAGGAAAAGTAAAGTAAAAAGGATCACAGCTCTGAGGGACACTTCATCTGTGATGCTGTTGTTGGTGGCTGAATATCAACAACAACAGCTTGGACAACCATAACCGCGTGGATTGGTAACAATCAAAATCCGCATCTACAAGCAGGGAAATAGGCACGCCGCCCGCTGCTCTTGGACAGAGCTAGGATGCATTCAGCATGGCTGAGCAACTCACATGATGCTCCGCGACCCATGATTTTTCCGGGTCGGGAAAATCATGGCATCACAATCTACATGAGTGCTAAAAAAGCATATGATATATCATAACTTATAAAAAAGAATAACAACTTGCTTCAGCTAGTTGTTATTCAGTGGTTGTGTTTATCACAACCACTTAAATCCTGAATAACTAAATCATCAAGAAATACTAAATGAATCACCGACAACTTAAAAAGCTTGTTGTCCTTTGGTGGGATTCATGGCTTTGTAATGATCCTCAATTACTTTCACCATTATTTTTCTTTGATTGGAAGTTAACAACCAAGCATCGTTATAGCTCAATCCACCGTTCATGTAATACACCAAGCTAGCGATGTCTTTTTCCACAGCCATGACGTTTTTATTCATGCCCCCAAGCATGGTTTGGATCGTTTCTTGATCCAAGCTTAGGAGCGTTTGACGAAAAAACTTATGGGGTCATAACTCACAACAACGGGCCAACTATTAGCACAGGAAGGGCATTTAACATCAATGTTTTTATTTGGGCCGCATTTGTTAAGTTGATCAACTGCTGCGATTATAGCTTCAGCTTGCGCGCGTGGCGCTGATTGCAGCCATTCAATAATAAAATCTGGATTAGAGACTACTTCTCCTGAGTGCAGTATTTTCACATGTGTGATACTTGCACTAACCAGTTTTATAGTAATTTGGCTGATGTTATCAATAGCCTGTGCCATGACTTCAGCTTTGATTAAGTCATCGCTGTTGGGGTTCATGGTATCCCATTGTCTTATAGCGCGTTCTTCTTGATATTCACGCTGAATGAATATGCTGCGTTGTTGGTAATCATAAGGTTTAACATGGATTTCCAATAATTGATCGACTACCACAACACCGTCTTGATGTTCTATTAGTGTTTGGCCATCAAGAATAGGTTGACATTGTAGATCCCAGCTGCATTCGTGTCCACATTTAGGACATTCACGATTAATTTCTATTGTGCCGTCTCCACTGGCGAGCTTCATTCCCACAAATATTGCTTCAAGATCTGGTGTTACCAATGCATTGATGTTGTGAACATCTGGCACACAGTTGGCTATGACTTTACGTAAAGCCTCGCCATTTAACATGGCATCAGGAGTGTTCAACAGCACATCATCTCTAGCTGTCATGCCATAAATGGCAAGTTCATTATCTCCTGTTAAAGTAATATCCTGTGGCTTATACCAACGCCCTTGGCTGGGCAATGTGATATAAACTTGTGGTTTGCGAAAGTAGGGTTCAAGTGGGTTCATTGTGGAGAAATACATCCATAAATATTAAAAATATTTATTGCGTTATTTCAGCGAGTTGATAAAAAATGTCAGGAACTACTTCTCAGAATCCTTTATTTGTTTCCATGGCAGGCGGGGGTGGCAATGATTGGGCAAAAGACAGCACATTAAAATCAATTTTGAATTCCATGCCCGGAGCTAAAAAACGGCAGGAAGATGAATCCCAAGCACTTAAAGCCAACACACAAGCACAAGACAGGCTGGGTAAAAATCTACAAGATAGTTCAGAAAAAACTAGATTCCACATGCAACAGATTGGTCAAATCTGGAAAACTGCATTAACTGAAGGTGTTCAAGGAGGAAAAGGGTTTTTTGCTAATTTAAGTGCCAGTAGCTTGCAGCTTGCAGAATCTAAAAAAGCCGAAGGTTTAGCTAGCAAAAATACTATAGTAGCCCTAGAGAGACTGGGTGCGGTTTTAACGTTATTTGGCAAAAGTTTAGAAAAGCTCATAGAAGCTGATAAAATCTTTAGTGATTTATATGAAACTGGTATTAGACTTCAGGGCGGCATAAATGGACTAATCACAAGTAGTAACACGGCTAGATTGAGCGTACAGGAGTTTGGTGCATTAGCTGCAAAAAACAGCACGGTATTTGCACAGTTAGGGGGGCGTGATGTTCCCAAGTTAATTAAAACATTTCAAGATACCAGTCGATTTGGTGGGGAATACCTTTTAAGTCTGCAAGATGGCGCAGAAATGTTCTTGCAAACTGTGGACATCTATCAGCAAGCTGGTGTAGCCGGACGAGTAAACAATCAACAACTTGTTGCTAGCAGCCAAGGACTTATTAACCAGTTTGGTAAAGTCAGTGAAGCCACAGGCCTAAGTAGAAAAGCGTTAATAGACTTTGTTAGTAGTATAACAAAAACTGGTAGTTCCTATTTGTTATTGAGCACAATGAGTGCAAAAGCAGGCGAAAACTTAATTGCAGCAACGGCTCAGTTGGCTAAGTTTGGTCAACAAGGTGGAAAGCTACTAGCAGATAACATACAAAAATATTTTGCCGGTTCAAACACCTTTGGCTTGCTTGATGAAAGCATGCAGCACTTGATTTCCACAGTGCCAGGGTTAGGCGGGGCATTCGCCAATCTAGCAGAAGCTAGTGTTAAAGGTGGAGAAGAATATGATGATGCACAAAAACAATTTGCAAAAACACTAATCGCTGCACCTGAGTCACTGCGCCGGCAATTACTAGCTGCTATGCCTGAACTTGCAGGAACTCTTGGTGATCTAATTAAAAATGCCAAAGCTGTTGAAACAGCTGAAGCTGAGAAACTCAAACAAATGGAAGCTGAAGCTGATAGACGTGGCCTTACCATGGATCAGCTGAAAGCAGAGCGGCTTGAGCAAGCTCAACTAGATGCCAAACGTAAAGAAGTCCTAAACAAGCTAACAGATGCATTCAATCAACTGAATAATGAAATATTTAGAAGCTTTGCAAGCTTAGGGAATATTCTAACTCCACTTTTTGACGGTTTAGCAACAGGTATTACATTTGTAACCAATGCGTTTCAAAGTCTTGACAAGTTTTTAAGCCCAGGAGTTCAAGGTGGAATTATAGGACCGCTTGTTGCTTTTGGAGCAGCTATTGGCGCTACTACTTTAGCATGGAAAGGTCTTAGCAGTATTGCATCAATGTTTGGCGGACCAAAAGGTCCGCCAGGTATTCCCGGCAGCGGGATAGGTCCGGGTATTCCGGGATCTACACCTCAACATCCCCTATATACTCGTGAAGTCAGCGCAGGCGGTTTAGGTGGAGGTTTAGGTGGGGCACCTGGACGACCGGGCCAACCAGGTGGTAGCAGGTTTGGCAGATTGGGAAGTATGTTAGGTCGAGGAAGTATTGGCGGATTAGTAGCAGGAGCAGCATTGGGAGGTTTAAGTTCTGCCGCTACTGGAGCAGGCTATGGTAAAACTGGTGCAGGACTTGATATTCTTGGACAAGCTGCGGGATTAGCTGGCACTGGTGCAATGTTGGGTGGATTTTTAGGTCCAGGCGGGGCACTAGTAGGCGGAGCATTAGGCGGCCTTGCGGGCGCGGGCATGGGACTATACCAAAATTGGGGCGCATTAACAGGAGGTGGTGGCGACGCACAACGCAGTCCCGAGCAAGCCGCAGGGCAAATGTCGTTACTTGAACAGATTGACAAAATGTTAGAAGATCGTCAAGGTTTAAACTTGCAATACAGTGAAACTGGTCAAGCCCTAAAAGATTTCAGCGCAGGTTACCGTGAAGTTATAAGTGCTATTAGCTTGACTCCTGGTGCGGGAGGCTTTGATAATCTTTCTAGAGTATTAGGTGCAGTGAGTGGTCGAGCAGAAACTCCAGCATCCGCACCTGAGTATCAAGGTATGAATACTGATTGGCAAGCTGATACTTTGAATATTTGGAAAAATATACGTGAACTTAATGAAAATATGAAAGACATATTGAGTTCTATGAATACAAGCTTGGCAACGTTAGTAACTGATCGACCAGTGCAAGGGGCAGGATTATCTCCAGCTTAAAATATCTTTGCATGTGTTTCCTACCATAAATATTGTGTAAAAATCAGGAACTAGAATGTCTTCTTGGAAAAAATACTTTAGCGCCGTGCCTAGCCCTGC
>JAUKPS010154307.1:0-13843 GCA_032273165.1 Chlorellidium tetrabotrys | reverse complement strand
CCGGTGATGTATAGCCCTAGTGCGAATGAATTCTTTGGTTCAGAGTTCTTTGTTATGACAACGAACAGAGAAATACGTGAAAACTTCTTAGAGTTTGCACGTTCAATTGAACAACTGGCAGAAGCTGAAGCACAACAAGTTCAAAATCAAAAGCAAACTACTTCACATCACAAAGTGAATGGTTCTATTTTGGATAGATTCCGTGCAGTGCGTAATTCAACTGAACAAGAAAAACGCTTAGCACCAACTACACAGCATGTTCCACCTTCTGCTGTGGTATCTGCCAAACGCTCTAAGTCTGTTATTCCTTCTTTCTTAAGACGTGATACTTAACTAATCTGCAGTAACTCAGTTGAGTTGATGTCACAAAAAACCGCTTGTTACAAAGCGGTTTTTTTACGTATGCTTGGTTTGACTAAACTGATCTGATGACTTATCGTTCTCGCCATAAAAAAAGGCTGTTGCATCAACATGCAACAGCCATTCATGTGAATCATTTTTATCAGTACTAGCAAACCTTGCTAGTACCTTAATGCGATTTAGTTCAGCGCTGACAGCACTAAATCATGCTCCATCCATTGGCGTAACTTAGAAGCGTCTTTCACACGTGATTGTTTGCTCTTACCATTTAGCAGAACTACGATCACATCACGACCAGCAATAATCGCTTGAAACGCAACGCACTTACCTGCTTTGGTAGTGGTACCTGTTTTTTGAACTACGATGTCCCAAGAAGGATCATGTATCAAACGATTGGTGTTGGAATAACGCAAACTCGATTTTTGCGTTTCTACTGTGTAGGCTTCTTCTGTAGATAATTCACGAATCAAAGGAAACTTTTCCGCTGCAGAGATTAACTTTGCTACATCAGATGCTGTAGAAATATTGCCACTCAAAATACCAGTAGGCTCAAGAAAATGGCTATCACGCATGCCGAGTTCTTTTGCTTTTACATTCATAGCCTCAACAAAACGCTCTAACCCGCCTGGATGATTTTTAGCGAGTGTACTAATGGCTTTGTTTTCTGAACTCATCAATGCTAAACGCAATAAGTCATAACGACTTAATTCTGTATCTTTACGCAATCTGGAACGCAGTGATTTACCAGCAAATTTCTTTTCTTCGCCTAAGGTAATCATTTCAGATAAATCTGCACCGGATTCAACAATCACAATCGCTGACATAAGCTTAGTGATAGAAGCAATCGATAAGACGTCTTTACTATTTTTTTCAAATAACGCACGACCAGAAGCCTGATCTAACACTAAAGCTGAACGTGCTAACAATACGGGGGATTTATCATGCAACGCAGCTTCTAATTTTGCATCAAGAGCGCGTTCGCCAGTAATGGACAAAGAAGTTTTACGCAATTGAACAGATTCATCTGCCCATGCAGTGGCCATGGTAACCATAGCTGCGGTTGCAATCAGGCCAGCAAAACAAGCCAGACGCACATAATTTAATTTCATTTTCAAAACCGTCCTCACTTTCAATACTCAAACCACTGGTTATCTATCTAGGTAGATATCGACAGGAGGTCGGAAATATTGACGCCGCAATGCAGCAAATTCAAAAAAGGACAGCCATTATGATCAAGTTTGCAATAAGTTGCAATATGGAAAATGATAAAAGCTAGGGTTTATCTAGGAATTGCCAAAATTGAAATTTCGTTGCTTCGCTCTTGGTTAAGCCATCTCAGCTACAGCAAGCACTTTATTTTTGCAGCGCTTTGTCACGCGTGAGATCCAACCTCAACATGGCAGATAGCAGCGTGGGCAATTCCTCACCCTGCAAATGCCACAGGTCTAGCGTGTAGCCATCAGTTAATGGGTCTATATAAGCTTCATGCTGGCGTATTTCAAAATGCAAATGTGGGCCAGTAGAACGCCCTGTCGATCCGACCAAGCCTAATTCTTCACCACGTAAGAGTTTCTGCCCCACTGCGAGATCATCCGCAAATTTACTGAGATGCGCATAGTAAGTGTAGTAATGACTACCATGATCCAAGACGACTAGGTTGCCATACGCTCCGCGCCAACCCATGAATGCTACCCGTGCTTCCGCTACTGCACTCACAGGTGTGCCCATAGCTGCAGCGAAATCCACGCCTATATGCTGTCGGTGGTGGCGAATCGTGACAGTACGAAAACTCGTTTTCTTTTTTTTCTTCGCTAATTTAATTGGCTTAATGGGAACGCGCTGTTTTTGCGTTGTCACACTCTTGCCTATCCCACGTGATAAACGTCTAAACCGCACAGGACTTTGCCAAAACAATTTTTCAAAATCGATACCATGCTCATCGAAATAGGCACCTGCTTTGTTGTCACGGTTAAGCCACGTCACCGCGTTTAAGACTTTTTGTTTTTGTGTATCCGTATAGTCGATTAACTCTAGTGCACTGATTTTTTCTGAACCGGTTTCTAAGTCAGGTTCTGTCACTAGCCTAAATCCCGTATTCCGTAGATTGCTGAGTGACTTAGTCATTTCCCGCATCAAAATGGAGGATTCCCATATTAAATGCGCTGGTACGCTACTCGTGTCATTCACCAGTGCCTGCTCCCAGTCCAGTGCTGGCAATCGTAATTCAGTCCACTCTGCTCGATTTGAAGCCGACAAACTAGCGTGCATAGCGCCAAATTGCATAGTCAGTCCACTGGGATGCAAGATAGCCAGATCAAACAACTCATCACTTACAGGAAGAGCGAGCATGAGCATAGAGCCCGTATTTGCCATTTCAGCAGCCACATAATGCAAACAAGTCTGCTTGGTTGAGAACTGCTTATCCGTCAGTGATGCTGCCAAATCCTCTGTAGAGAGCTTTAAACGCTCAACTAATAGCGTTAGCGCTGGAACTGGCAAACATCCACGAGAAAAATGTAGCCCAGCAGATTCTGTGGCGTGCACTGCAGGTGGTGCACGATGATGGATTTCAGTAATGACGGGAGCACGTGAACGTTTGGAGGACTTTGCTTTTTTTTGTCCACTCCACGCTAATGATGCACAAGTAATTAATAAGAACCCTACACACAGATAAGAGGCTGCTCTATTTATTTTCAATTCAAGCGCCTCTGTAAAATATGTTGCAATAAAAATAAGTTGTCATGTGCGATCGCATGATCATTAATAATGAACTTTCAAACGCACTCACTATATATAGTGTGTTGCGAGTTAAACCTTCATCAATGATGCATGCCTATTAAATAGTGGGCGCATTATAGCGAGTAAATTTTAGCGAGTTGATTTGCTCTATAACGACTAGGCTTACTATGTAAAATTCTGCGTAGTGCTCCACTACTCCAGCCCCAAATAAATTACTTATTTGAAAATAAATCTCTTAGTTGAATCTATTTCATGCAGATTTAAGCTTTTCAGACGAGAAAACAAGAATGTAATAAGTTGTTATAAGTCCCTGATTTTCAGGGAAAATATTGCGCCGCAACGTAAAAGTCATAACTAAAAGTAGTAGAAAATCTGTTCTATAGTATTGACTCGATATACTCACCCACCTAGAATCCGCACAGATTTCAGGGGATGTGGTTATCTTTAAGCTAATGAATTGACTAAGCTTTTAACCACAGCATCATCAATAAAGTAGTGCGCGCGTCTTAACTTGAATTTCAACGCGGTGGTCGCATCTACTTCCAACAAGATTGCTTCTGCGACCCTAAGAGGTCGACATCAAAGCAGCGCCGACATTTGCTAGTCTGAGTTTTATAAGCAAATGATTTTTTATTTCGCGGTGATATTAAGCAGCAATAAGTACGCTTGCTTTTGGCCTCATCTCAGAGTGCCTGACTAAGTCTGATGAGCTACTTATCTAACTTGCAACCAATGTTGAAGTTAGTTAGGGTTTGAAGCTCGGCAGATTTTTCAGTCGTTTTGAGGGCCGCGATGATTCAGGAGGTAATATGAATAATCGATCAAGAGTCGTTGCGCTCTCAGGTGCTGGCAAACACGCCAGAATCGATCTCTCTAGTCATAACAGTACGCAAAGTTACAAGGGTTTGTTGTCAACAGTTAGCGGCAGCCTTATGGCCTTAGTGTTAGCTGCTGCGCTAGCCTTGTCACTGGTTTATTTCCAACCACAACTGGCTAGTCATATGAAAGAGCTTTCCGCTTTTTCAGAAGTCTATGATATTGAACAGCATCCTCAAATCAAAGCCTTTGATGAAATGCTGGGTTTATCTAACGCAGCAAGTGGATCACTTACGCTGACACATTTAGGCACTTCAGCGTCGCGATCTAGCGCTGCAACTCAGTCAGAAGAACAAGCTCGCGTTTCCTCATGGTTAGCGCGTCGCTACCACATTGCTAATAACGCCAGCGAGATGTTGGTTGATGTAGCCTATAAAGCAGCTAGCGAACAGAAAATTGATCCCCTGCTCGTTTTGGCAGTGATGGCGATTGAATCACGCTTTAATCCTCTAGCTGAAAGCAGAGTCGGTGCAAAAGGCTTAATGCAGGTACTGCCCAAAGCGAATGGCGATAAATTTCATGCGCACGGCGGACTTGATGCAGTCTTAAATCCAGTTGCCAACATTCAGGTCGGCGCCAAGATACTCAAGGACTTTATCCGTCGCGGTGGTTCTGTAGAAGCAGGCTTAAAGCTTTATGTCGGTGCCGGCAATATGACGAGTGACCTAGGCTATGGCAATAAGGTATTACAAGAGTATGAAAGACTGAAAGCCGTCGCTGCTGGTAAATCTCAGCCTATATTTAATAATGCACCAGCAGCTGGCGCTATCAATATAGAAGCCAATCTTACAATTCCAGTTGTAACACATGCACCTGAAGAAGATGTCTGATCGCTGAAACTAACACAACATAACTAAAAAAACCAAGAGCCCTAGCGGGCTCTTTTTTTATGCCCAGTATTTTTATTAAAAAATAAAAAAATAATTGATGGAAATATTATTTTGGATCAATTGGCAGATGATCAAATAATTCATAAATCAGGAACTGGCAAGACTAAATTACTTACTACTAACTTTAATTCTTAAATAGCTAATCAACATGAACCCAATTACTCAATATTCACGATCATCACAATCAACATCCCTCAATAATGAAAATTTATTTCACACCCCAAAATCAACAACTGAAAAAATAAAATTATTATTAAATGAGGTACAAAACTGCCCCATACCGAGAACGCAAAGCGAAATAGAAAACTATGCCGAGCAATTAGCAACTATTTTAGAAAATGATCCAACATTTAATGAGCTTGAACTATCAGGTGCATTTATTCAAAATGAAGCAGCACTGACCATAACCAAAGCCTTAGAAAATAATAAGACTGTGACATCACTCAACCTTAGTAATAATTACATCAATACTAATGGTATGGATGCTGTTAGTAAACTCTTGCAAAACAATACCTCGCTCACCAAGCTAAATTTATCAAGAAATTCTTTAGGCAATGCTGGAGCTATTTTCATCGGCGAAATTATAAAAAATAATAAAACTTTAAAAATCTTATACCTCAACGCTATACAATTATCTTCCATAGGCATTAGCGCAATTACTGAAGGATTGCAAAAAAACACGTCGCTTTTAGAAATAGAAATAAAATACAATGACCTTTCAGACGACAGCATCGAAGCTATAGCTCAAGTCCTAGAGAATAATTCAACACTCAAAAGCATAGATTTAAGTGGCACCTGCATTAATATTCTAGGTGTAAAAGAAATAGCTTTAGCGTTGAAAGGAAATACTAGTATCAATAACTTTATTCTTAGTGATGAATTTTTAAGTGGCAGTGAATCGGATGATTCATATTCCGATCGTTATATTCGAGCTGATGGATTTTTTGAATTTGATCCAGACTATGAAGAAAATAAGAACGAACATGAAAATGATTTTTTAAAAGAATATGCAGTCATTCAATTAATTTGTACAAGAAACAAAGAAAAAGAAATATTGCTAGAAAAAGCGATACCTAAAATGATATTGTTAGCACCAGAAATACCAACAGAAATTGCCGACCTCTTATCACAGCAATTATTAATTACAGTAAATGATGCATCGACTCTACGCAAATTAGGCGAATTAGTTTAAAAGCAGAAAACACTATAGTAAGATTTAAAGAACCTATTAAGGCTCTTTTTTATGACTGAACGAATTTCATAAAATAATAATTTAATTACATTAAAAAATATTAGTCAATCGATTATCGAACAACTATTCACTAATTTTATAAAATTAAAACAGAAAGAACTAAATAGCTAAGCATGTTCCTATATTTTTTTAAACTTCTCAACAAATAGGAATATGAATTCTCTCAATGCTAGCTCTCAATACAGAAGACAAAATTTTAGTTCAGCACAACTAGTTGAAAAAGCAGTACATGAATTAAAAGAAAATACAGAAACATATATTTCACTACACGACCAAAGTATCAACGAATTTAATTTACAACCGGTTGCATCGGAATTAGCAAATAATACCGCGTTAAAAACTCTCTATCTTAGCCTTAACAAATTTGGTCACGAGGGTACAGAGGCTATAGCAAAAGCATTGATCAAAAATACTGCGCTAGAGGCACTTAACCTCGATCAAAACGCCATCCTAAGTAGTGGTGCTCGTGCTATTGCAGAAGCGCTGCGTATCAATACCGCACTGACCAAGCTGAGTCTCGGAGGGAATAAAATTAATGATACTGGTGCAGAATCAATAGCAACAGCCTTAGCTAACAATTCAACATTAAAAATGCTCAACCTTGCAGGTAATGGAATTACAGATTCTGGTTTGCATGAACTTGCGACAGCTTTGCGTAACAACACTGCTCTTAGTCTGCTTAATCTAAGCAGCAATAAATTTACAGAAAACGGCATGCAGTCACTAGCACAAGCATTAGCTCACAACAGTGCATTAAAATTACTGATTTGCTTAGATAACGAAATAAACGACCGAGGCGCTCTTACATTTGCACAAGCATTGATACAAAACGAATCATTAGAAAGGTTAGCTCTTAGTTCGAATAAAATAACAGAGCAAGGTGCACTAGATCTTGCGAGAGCATTAACAACCAATACAACTATGCGTACACTCGATTTGTATAATAACGCTATTGAAGACGTAGGTGCGCAAGCTTTTGCTGAAGCATTATTCGTTAATACAGCACTAAGTAGCTTAGACCTAGGCAGTAATACCATCAGCGACTTTGGTGCTCAGGCAATAGCACAGGCATTAGGCAACAATACCTCATTAAAAGATCTCAACCTTGAAAATAACCAAATCGATAGATATGGCTCTGAGGAGCTTGCAGTAGCATTAACGAACAACACAACACTGAAAACACTTAATCTACATGCAAATTTCGTTAGGAAAATGAGTGCAATCTCACTTATGCAAGCCGTATTTTCTAGTACATCACTAAGGGATATTAATCTTAGGGATAACGCCATTTCCAATGAAGAGATGGAAATACTTGCAACATCAATGAATAAAGATAAATTCTCATTAAATACACTAGATCTTGGCAAAAATAACATTGGTGATACAGGCGCAAAATTATTAGCACAAGCCATTCAAAACAATACTCACTTAACTACACTCTACCTCGATACTAACAATATCACCTCGCAAGGCGTAGCCGACCTAATTGGCATATTAAAAAACAATACGACATTAATCAATCTAAACTGTAGCTCTGAATTCACTAGTGATTACTTTGAACAATATAATTTGATTAATTCTCTGAACACGAGAAATGTAGAGCAAGAGTCATTAAAATTAAAGGGGACACTTGCTTTAATCATGTTGGCTCCCGAGTTACCAACAGAAATCGCCAACTTAATTTCACAGCAATTATTAACCACAGAGCAAAATGCTGGAACATTACGTAATCTAGGAAAGTTAGTTTAATTTCTTTTACATTTAATCAAACTAATTGCAAAGAAAAATTACATTCAACAAGGCACTCGACTAAATGTTTATAGATGAAAGAACCAAATAATTTAATTCGTTCCTATAATTTTTTACATTGATGAAACTATAGTGATATGAATTCTCTAAACTCAAGTACGCGCAATGCAATTCCTTATACATTTGCCTTACCTACTCTTGAAAAAATAGTCAATAAAATTAATGAAAATACAGAAACTCAAGTCGCAATTTATGGCGAGCCTATCAACGATACAGATGCAAAGAATCTTGCAATAGCATTACAAAACAATACCTCATTAAATTCACTCACATTAGGCTATAGCAATCTAAGCCATAACGCCGCAATTTTTGTTGCAGCAGCTTTATCAAAAAACACCTCTTTGAAGCTACTAGATCTTAGTACTAACGACATTAAGCATAAAGGAGCACACGCACTTATAGAAGCATTATCGGTAAACACATCACTTACAAAATTAAATATTTGCAATAATAAAATTAAAAAATTACATAAAACAAAATTTGTAGTCGCACTTCAAAATAATACGACCCTATGTAAGCTCAATCTTGATTTAAATAATATTAGTGATGCTGGTACATTTAAACTTGCGACCGCCTTAGCTACCAACACAGCATTAAACATACTCAAGCTCTATAAAAATAATATTACGTACGAAGGTGCTCAAATGCTTGCCGCTGCATTAGCAATTAATACTTCGCTTAAAACATTAGAGCTTACTGACAATAATATCGGTGACTTCGGTACACAGGCACTAGCAGCAGCGCTCGAGGGAAATTCATCGCTAGCTACGCTCAAGATTGGTAGCAATAGCATTGGCGATATAGGAGCGCAGAAACTAGGAGCTGCATTAGTCTGCAATACATCACTAGAAATACTCGATCTCTACAGTAATAAAATTGAGGATACAGGCGCACAAGCAATTGCAGAAGCATTAGTCACTAATACATCATTAAAAAAACTAGGCCTTGCCGCTAATAAAATCACACACAAAGGAACACAAGGGCTTGCAGCAGCAATAGCTAATAACACTTCTCTTGAGGAACTCAATCTAAATATTAACTATATGGGTGATATAGGGGCAGAATCGATCGCAGTTACTCTACAAATCAATACTAGCCTCAATAGTTTATGCCTTGATAATAATTTTATCAGCGAGAGTGGCCTAGACACATTGATTAACACACTGAAAACTAATACAACATTATCCAAATTTAGTTGTGTCTCTAGAATCATTAGTGAATCTAAAGCTATCTATAAAAAAATAGATTTAGTACACAAAAGAAATCAAGAAAAAGAAACGCTAATGACAAGAGCCAACCCTGTATTAAGAGTGTTAGCTCCCGAACTACCAACAGAAATTGCTAACTTAATTACACATCAATTATTAATTACCGAACATGATGCAGCGACATTACGGAGACTAGGTGATTTAGTTTAATGAAACGTTAACGAATATAAATATCAAACTAAGGTATCAATTAAAAAGCGGATTTTACAAGTCTGCTTTTTTTACGTCTATTACATATAAGAATATAACTTCTCTATCCACTTTAGCTAGATATGCAAACGACCATATAAATAATCTAATCCTGAATTATTTATATATATGAACTTAGTTTTATAACGAAATAGGAACTAGAGTCATACATATGTTTCTGAGACTCTCTCAATCTCACCTTTTAATTCCCATGAACAAAATATCTACTACCGCACGAACAACGATTCCAAATACAAGCTTCGATAGTAAAGTTTCAGAAAAATATAGATCTATCCTGTCAAAAATTGAAAATCAGTTTAAAAATAATTATGATAAAAGTATAACAATTGATTTTGAAGGTTATCCCATAGGTGAAGAAGGCGAAAAACACATCAATAAATTTTTGGCTAAAGATAAGAGCATAATCTCTCTTAAATTTTTGAATACGCGATTTGAAGATGACGATGAGCTAAATTTAGTCAGTATTTTAGAAAAAAATACAAATATCACCATACTCAGTTTGCATGAATCTATAACTAATTTTGCTGGCTTCAAAGTTATAGCTGAAGCATTAAAAGTTAATTCATCCTTAAAAGAACTACACCTTAACTCTTGCTTTATCTACGATGAAGGTGCTCAAGCTATTTTCAATGCATTAAAAACTAATTCCAGATTGGTTGAGCTTGATCTATCAAGAAATTACATATCAGACGACAGTATCAAATATATCGCCGAAAGTTTGAGGAATAATTCCACATTAAACGTACTCAAACTAGCCAATATCTATTTGTATGACGAATGCGCCATAGCCATAGCTGATGCATTAAAAGTGAATAATACTTTAACCGAACTCGATCTTGGTGGTACTGGCTTTAGCACCCTAGGAGCTAAACATATCGCCTTGGCATTAAGAGAAAATACAGCATTAAAATTACTCGATCTGTCACAAAATACTATTGGCATTGAAGGATTCGTAGAGCTCAATAATGCATTAAAAAATAATACAACCCTGACGAAAATAAACTTAAGTAAGAATGGTATTGATCCTGGTATTTTTTTTAATGATACTGACACAAATGCGTATGAAGATAGCAAACCAGATGAAGAGTCAGCAGAAAAATACAATGAAAATGAATTTTTAACAGAGTATTCAGAAACTCGTAAAATATGCCAACGAAATAGTGAAAAAGAATTACTACTTACTAATGCACTTCCTGTATTACAAGTACTTAAAGATGAAGAGTCAGCAGAAAAATACAATGAAAATGAATTTTTAACTGAGTATTCAGAAATTCGTAAAATATGCCAACGAAATAGTGAAAAAGAATTACTAATTGCTAATGCACTACCTGTATTACAAGTACTTAATCCTGAAATTACCAAAGACATAGCCAACTTATTGGTTAGAGAGCTTTTAAATACAGAAGCTGATGCAGCTACCTTACAGCGTATCGCTAATTTAGTGTGATGTGATCTAAGTAACTAGTTTTTTTAAGTAAGCATGAAAGAGAATAAATTTTATTTCAGCTTGAACTTTGCGATTTCAGCAATGTACAGTGGTTAAGATGTAGTACTGTGGAACTCAATGAGATGATTCTTCAACTAGCTCTTTCAACTTCATCTATGAGACGCTATGAACAGAATTCCTGCTACTGCACGACAACCCATACCTATCAGCGAAGTACAGCTCAGCAAAAAGAAACTTTTAAAAATAATTCATCAATCTAAGCATTTTGATACTGCACAACTCCGTTGGTATAAATCCGAGCCCATAGGAACAGATGAAGCTATTAAGTTAGCACACTATTTTTCTAATAAACCTAGTGTGATTGAACTAAAGATTCATGAAGCAAATTTTCTTAATAATCATTCTAATGATTTAGTTAATTTCTTAGAAAAAAATCATACCATTAGTACACTTAAACTATTGAATTCAACAATCAATAATAGTGGCTTTAGTAATATTGCCCAAGCATTAAAAAATAATACCTCCCTAAAGAAACTCAAACTATCAGGTAATGACACCGGAGACGATGTATCGCAATCTATTGCTGAAGTAATAAAATCTAATACATCACTGACTGAACTTAATCTTACTGATTTTAATGTGGACGATGAAGGTATTGAATTTATTTCTGAAGCATTAAAAACCAACACTACGCTTACAAAATTAAATTTAAGTGACAATCTCTATTGCCATCAAAGCATCGGATATTTAGCTCTTGCCATAACCATGAATACGGCAATAACCCATCTCGATATTAGAAAAAATACGATGGATATTATTGGTTATAAAATATTATTATCAGCTTTAATAAAAAATACAATGCTCACTACGGTTGATATCGATAAAGAAATCCCAGAGTTTTATTCTTCTAGTGATGATGCCTATTCTGACTTAATGCTAGACGATGATTTATCAGGCGATGATGTTGATAATTTTGATGCCGCAAAAGACTCTAGAAAATTTCCACAATTATATGAAAATATACAATCTATTTACCGGCGAAACAGAGAAAAAGAATCGCTCTTAGTAAGAGCAACACCGGTCTTAAAAGTGCTCGCTCCAGAATTGCCAGCAGAAATTTCCGATTTAATTGCAAGACAACTTCTAATAGCAGAAAGTAATGCGGCATCACTACGCCCTATAGGTGATTTAATTTAAATTTGCAATTCACTCACTTATGTAATTTTGATTTCGGGCTTTACGAGCCCGATTTTCATTTCATTTTTAAATTTTAAAATCAATTCAATACAAATTGTTTTAAGTCTACGCCTCTAGCACTCACAGTCTAGCTAAGTAAGGAACTACTGTGATGATTTGATAACTAGCTTGTTTAATTTTATGAAATAGCGAATATGGACAGAATTTCTTCTACCGCACGTTCAACTCTAACTAGCGAAACAAGCGAGGATAAAGCCGCAATAAAGTATAGACGTGTATTATCGTATATAAAAAAACAGCTTAACTCGCATCAGAACGGTAGCGTATTATTCAACTTAAAAGCAGGACGTATAGGTTTAGAAGGTGCCACAATTATTGCTGACTATCTTGCCAACAATCCTACCCTTACCGAGCTTACGTTTTACCGAACTAGGCTCAAAGATGAAGCAGCACTAGACTTAGTGCACATCGTAGAAAATAACTGCACACTGACTAAACTAACATTGAATAGAACAAGCTTTAATTCTGCTGGCTTCAAAAGCATTGCCCAGTCTTTAACTAAGCATAGGGCAATTAGGTTCCTTATTTTTTCAGACAATAATATCAATAATAATATTGTGCTGAGTATTTCTGATTTATTAAAATGTAATACTACGCTGACACATCTCGATCTTTCAAATAATTCTATTTGTGATGAAAGCGCAATCAATATTGCTGAAGCATTACACTTTAATTCAACCTTAACTGAACTTAATCTTTTTAATAATTACATTCAAGATCGTGGTGCTATTTCTATTGCAGAAACTTTAAAAGCTAACAATACTTTAGTTAAAATTAATCTTTGTAAAAATATTATCCTCTCGCGTGGAATAAAACAACTTGCTAATGCCTTGTTAATGAATCAAACACTAACTGAACTCAAAATTAGCATTAATATTATCAATACGCATAACTTTGTTGAACCCATACAAGAATTTAAAAAAACTATTGCCAATATCGATTTTTATCCTAGCAAAAATAGCAGTAATCTTTACGACATTGAAAACGTGAATTGCTTACACTTTAACGAAGATTCTGAGTCTGATGCTATGACTACAATAATTGTGAATAAGGATAATGGTGTTTTTCTACAATCATATTTATCTATACTAAGTATCTGCAATAGAAATCGATTAAAAGAATTACTCATAGCGAGAGCCACGCCTGTTTTACAAGTATTAGCTCCAGACACACCTAGGGAAATAGCAGACTTAATTGCTAAGCAATTACTGATAACAGAGAATGACGCACAGACTTTGCGCCGGTTGGGAGACTTAATTTAATTCTAACTTACCTATCAATGCGTACTGACCATTGATAGGCTAAGTTGATGGCAATGATGTCGGCTATGAAGTGGTTTTAGTGGAAGCTTTATTTTTTGTTTTTTCTGATGACTTAGGTGATCCTTTGATCAGCAAGCTGAGTTGCTTACCAAAGGCTTTTGCATCACCTTTGAAAATTTTATTCAGCGCCTGCGTCTTAATTAACTGACTACGCAAGCCTATGCGTGTGGCATGATTTTCAGCGAGCTCAACGGCAGCTGCTACATACTCATCCACAGTTTTTGCGATGAGATTATCCGGCAAATCCATACGCTTAAATAAGCCTTCATCGATGTGCTCAAATACTTCAGGACCAGTTTTACAGACACCGACTAAACCATGATGGGTCATATCAATGATGCCGTTGGTATTCCCAAAAGGGAAAGGATTGATATACATATCACAGCGCGAAATAATGCCCATGTATTCTGCAT
>JAUKPS010154196.1:0-13855 GCA_032273165.1 Chlorellidium tetrabotrys | reverse complement strand
ATTAAGTTTATATAATACATTAAAAGGGTTTAATGATAAGTGGATTGCCGGATCTGATTTAAAAACTGTAACACTATTTGAAGACTTTTTATTTATGGATCGGGCGAATAGTGATTTAGGTGATACCTATATTGTTGATATACAAAAAGTGATTGATAGATTAGATACCGAGAAAAACCCTGATATGAATTTAATGCAGGTTGTAAGTAACATTTTAACCGATAATGAGTTTATGTTTATGGCAATGCCGGCATACATTAATTTCTATGGACTACAAGAAGCTGTTAAAAATGGGACACCGGTCCAAGACCCCGATGTAGGTAACTCACTTTTTGGTACGTATTTAGAGGTTGATTACACAAAATCAAGTCCTAAATTTTTATGTCTTTATATGGGTAATCCATCTGAGTACCCTAAACCGAAAGAAAATTCATTTAACAGATTTGGTGACGATAGTTTTGATTTAAGGGTCCCTGATAATCCATTAAGAATATCCGATCCGAATAGAGATTATTCGAAAACAAATAGAGTTGTTGGGTTTAGTGTTGATTTTGGTATACAAAATCAAAACATATTTAAAACATTAGATTTAGATATGTCTGAAATGAAAAACACGTCAGAATCATTTAAAGTATTTGCCGATATAGGTAGTTCTGTATCAGGTGATAAGGTTGCTCAACAATCAACATCTATGTATAGTATATACAAATCTAGATCGTATTCTTGTGGTGTAAAATCTATGGGTAACGTTATGATACAACCAACGATGTATTTCGTATTAAGACACGTACCTATGTTCTATGGTCCTTATTGGATTTATGAGGTAAACCATAACGTTTCTGAAAGAGGTTTTGATACTGATTTTAAAGGAACAAGGATACCTAAATATAGTTTACCTAACGTTAATAATTTATTAGTTAATGTTAATAAGAAGATATTAAGCTCATTTAAAGAAAAAATTAAAAAGACGATCCCTGAATCAGGAGTTACTACGCAATCACCACAAGAGATATCATTAACTCAAGATCCTAACATTTTAACAACTACTGAAGTTAAATGTCGAGATAATTCAAAATACCCGACAGTTCCATTTTTAGATAGTAGTGCAACTACATACACGATTAGTCAAGTTAATAGTGTTATTAAGGCTGAAACGACAAATACATCAATTAGGGCGTTACTTTTAGGTATTGCGTTAACTAGACCATTAAATACTTATAACTCAACCACTTCAGTGTTTAATTTGATTAATAATAATCTATATGAAATTACAACATCAAATCCGCCAAGAGGTAATTTAGGATCATTCATTACAGAACAATCTTGCGTTAAAATATTAGATAATGATGTTCCTATTGCAAAATTCCAAAATATTAACGCAGCAACTAAATATATGACATCGTATTATCAGGTTTATGAGCCTATTATTGAAAATCTTAAAAATATTAACCCTAACATTGATGTGAATGTCAGTTACGGAAAGGCTTTAACACAATTAGCGTCAACAACTTGGGATACTCCATATGCTATAGAAAGTCAACGTAATACTCAAGAAATTAAAGACTTTACTGAAAACTCAATATACTCTGGAAATACAGCAACCTATAATTATTATGTGAATGTATTTAAAAATGCTTATGAGTATTTTGTACAAAACCCTAACTAACGTATATTTATATAAAAAGAAAAAGTATGAACATGAAAAATTTACTTGATGATTATCTTAAAAAAGATACTCGTGTAACACAAAGAGATAGTGGTAATGGATACCAAGAAGTTTGTGATTTAGATACTGGAGATTGTTATACAATCAGAATGAAAGACGGTTTGATTGAAAGAGTGGATAACACCATGAAAACAAATAGAACATTAAAAGTTGAAACTCCACAAGGAGTTAAGACATTATTGAACGGTTAAAAATTAAGAAATGAGTTTGGAAAGAAAAATATTAGAAGAATTAAAAAGATTTAATCAAATTAATTCGTACATCTTAAATGAGCAACCTGCTCCACCGGCTCCACCGGCACCTGCAGATGCTGCGGCACCTGAAGATTTACCTGTTGAAGATGTACCTGCTCCACCTGCAGATGCTGGTACACCACCACCCGCAGATACGGCAGCACCACCTGCAGAAGGTGATGCGATCCCTGAACCTGTTGATATTGAAAATGATCCTGATGTAGAAGAAGTGGATGCTGAAGGTGAGACAGAAGGTGAAGGTGAGTCGGAAGAGATTGATATTACTGATCTTGTAACATCACAACAAGAAATCCAAGCAAAACAAGATGAATTTATGGATGGTATCTTTTCTAAATTAGATGATTTAGAAAGTAAGTTATCACATATGGATCAAATCATGGATAAAATTAATAGTCTTGAAGCTAAATTTGATAAGTATAGAGAAAAAACTCCTGAAGAAAAATTGATGTTACGTTCATTGGATTCTTATCCGTATAATCAAAAATTAACTGATTTCTTTGACGATAAAAAAGGTGAAATGGAAGAGACAGGTAAAAATGAATATGTTTTAACTTCTGACGACGTTGAAAATTTTTCACCAAATGAAGTTAAAAAAACTTTTAATATATATGACGAAAACGACAACGCATTGTAATATAAAAATAAATTTTAAAGGGACTCACAAGGTCCCTTTTTTTATGCTTTCTCATTTGACATTCTAGTATTTATACCTATATTTGATGTAGATAAAAGAGTAATAATTTAAAATTTATTTATGGCAAATTCAGTATTAGATTCAGTACTAGCACAGTACGAAAAGAACGCACAACCAAGTGGTTCACAGAGAACAAGTATCTCACAAGAAGACAGATTAAAGAAATATTTTTCAGCAATCTTAATGAAAAACGAAACATCCGCACAGCGTCGAGTTCGTATCTTACCAACAAAAGATGGTTCATCACCATTTGTTGAAGTATGGTACCACGAGATTATGGTAAACGGACAATGGGTTAAGTTGTACGACCCTAGCAAAAACGACAATGAGCGTTCCCCACTTACAGAAGTGTATAACGAACTTATCCAAACGGGTAAAAAAGAAGACAAAGAATTGGCATCCCAATACCGTTCACGTTTATTCTACATTGTTAGAGTAATTGACCGTGACAACGAACAAGATGGTGTTAAATTTTGGAGATTCAAACACAATTACAAAAACGAAGGTATCTTGGATAAAATCCTTCCTATTTGGAAAGCTAAAGGTGATATCACAGACGCTGAAAAAGGACGTGATTTAATCATCGAACTTAAGAAAGCTAAAACCCCACAAGGAAAAGAGTACACAGTTATTCAAACAGTTATGTATGACGATCCAGCATTACTTCACGAAGATAAAGAAATCATGAGTGGATGGTTGGAAGATGAGTTGACATGGAATGACGTATATTCTAAAAAACCTGTTGAGTATTTAGAAGCTATCGCAATCGGAGAAACCCCAATGTGGAGTTCAGAACTTAAAAAATATGTTTATGGTGAAAGTGCTGATATTTCTATTGGTGGAACAAATGTAAAAGAAGAGGTTCCTGTAGTAGACCCGCAAGCTGACGAAGAGCCAGCTGAAGATCTACCATTCTAATCTCATAAAAAAATTAATGATAAGCCTCATACTGCATGGGGCTTATCTTTTTAACAAAAAATAATATGGCAATTAAAAAAAACGATTTCAGTTCATTAAAGAAGAAATTTTCTACATCGGCAAAATATAAACCACAAAGATTCTTTGATCTTGGGGCACCGTTTTTAGATGCTGTTGGTATACCTGGTCCTGCTATGGGACATATTAACATGTTCTTGGGTCACTCGGATACGGGAAAAACAACCGCACTTGTTAAAACTGCTGTTGATTCACAGAAAAAAGGTATTCTTCCTGTGTTTATTATTACAGAACAGAAATGGTCATTTGAACACGCCAAACTAATGGGGTTTGAATGTGATGAAATTGTTGACACCGAAACGGGTGAATTAGAATGGGATGGTTTTTACATCTTTAACAACAACTTTGATTACATCGAACAAATCACAGATTACATTAATAGTTTATTAGATGCACAAGAAAAAGGTGATTTAGATTATTCATTATGTATTATGTGGGATTCAGTTGGTTCGGTTCCTTGTAAAATGACTTATGAAGGTAAAGGTGGTAAACAACACAATGCAAGTGTTTTGGCAGACAAGATTGGTATGGGAATTAACCAACGTATTTCAGGTTCACGTAAATCTGATTCAAAATACGAAAACACCCTTATCATTGTTAATCAGCCGTGGGTGGAATTACCCGACAACCCTTTTGGACAACCTAAAATTAAAGCTAAAGGTGGCGAAGCAATTTGGTTAAACTCATCTTTGGTATTCTTATTTGGAAACCAAAAAGGTGCTGGTACAACAAAGATTACCGCAACAAAAGACAAACGAACAGTTAAGTTTGCATCAAGAACAAAGGTATCGGTTATGAAAAACCACATCAACGGACTTGGATTTGAAGATGGTAAGATCATTGTAACACCACACGGGTTTTTACCTGGAAAAGAATCTTCCGAAGAGAAGGCATCTATTGAACAATACAAAAAAGAATATGCCGAGTATTGGAAGGAGATTATCGGAGTTGATGGTGACTTCGATTTGAGAGCAGAAAAAGAAGAAGTAGAGTAGTAACAATTTAAAAGACGACAAGTGTCAAAAACATTATTGGTTGACGGAAACAATCTGTTAAAGATTGGTTTTCACGGAGTGAGAGAATTCTATAATGGAGGGCAACACGTCGGAGGTATTTGGCATTTTTTAAATACCTTAAGAAAGTTCATAGAGGAATCTAACTTTAGTAAAGTTGTGGTATTTTGGGATAGTGACACAAGTTCTTCACAACGAAGACTTATCTACCCAAAATACAAACTCAATCGTAAGTCGTCTGATAATGAACAAAAAAAAGATTCTTTTAACTTTCAAAAACAAAGAGTAAAACAATATCTTGAAGAGATGTTTGTAAGACAAATGGAGGTTGATCATTCGGAAGCGGATGACTTAATAGCCTACTACTGTCAAATATCATTAGATGAAGAGAAAACAATCTTCTCGAGTGATAGAGACCTTACACAACTTATTTCAGATAAGGTTACGATTTACTCACCATCCACAAAACAATATTATAGAGATGGGGATACGATAAAGGTTTACGATGCCGAGATCCCCCACTATAATGTTAAAACCCTTAAGATAATTACTGGTGATGGTTCGGATAATATAGACGGGATATTCTATATGGGGGAGAAGACTCTTCTAAAGTTTTTCCCTGAGATACTTGAAAAACCTGTAGAAATTACCGATATTTTATCTAAAGGGGAAAACCTATTAAAAGAGGAAAAAGGAAATGCAGCATTACAGAATCTTTTAAGTGGTAAAACCAAAGAAGGTATATTTGGTGATGAGTTTTATGTGGTAAACAAAAAACTTGTCGACTTAAGCGAACCGTTGATAAGTGATGAAGGAAAAGATTTAGTTAACTCATATTACTCCGAGTCGTTGGATCCCGACGGGAGGGGTTATAAGAATCTAATTCGAATGATGATGGAAGACGGTTTGTTTAAATACCTACCAAAGAATGACGAAAATTGGATTTATTTTTTAAAACCATTTTTAAAGTTAACAAGAAAAGAAAAAACAAAGTTTAAAAACAAAAAGTAAAACAAAAAACATGAAAGAACAAAACGACGTTACTAAAGTTGAATTCTTAATTACATTAAACAACAACTTCGTTGTACAGAGATTTTTTAATGTTAAAGGTTTTAATACTAAAGCAAAAATTAGTGTTGAACTTTTAAATTACGTTAACGAATTATCTGCCGAGTTGCAAACCAAATTAAGAAACAAATGTGTTGTGTATATGTTGGAAAATCGTTTTCAAATTGAGGAGGATCCTAACATCTTGGAAACATCAAATACTGATGGACCTGAAGTCTTTAATATTATTTTAAAGTTAGGAAATGAGACAATTTGTCATAGAGTGATTGATGCTAAAGTATACCCACCAAAGGTAAGATACACGCTGGATGTACGACCATCAATAAAAAACATTTTAAGAGAATTGACTGACATTTTATCAGATAGAAATTTATCTTACGACTACCTAAATTATTCATTCGCCTAATAGTATTTATTAGAAAAACAAAGAACAAATCATTAAATTATGTCAGACAAAAAGAACTTCGGGTATTTAGGAAACACCTTTCAAATTCAATTATTAAACAACATTATTGTTTACAAAGATTTCTCAAATTCCATCATCGAAGTTATTGACCCACATTACTTTGACAACCAGTATTTCCGCATCATTTGTCAAATGATTAAGGAGTACTATTCAAAGTATGAACACACACCTACGTTTAACACCCTTGAACAACTGACAAAATCAGAAATTACTTCTCCTATGGCTCAGAAGAGTGTTTTGGATACTCTTGAGCAAGTGAAGAACGTTTCAGATGATGGGTCAGTGTATGTACAAGAAAAAGCCCTAAAGTTTTGTAAACAACAAGAACTCCAAAAAGTAATGGCTAAAGCTCAATCAATCATTGATAAAGGTGATTTCGAGAGTTACGATAGGTTAGAAGAAATGGTACGTGGAGCACTCCAAGTTGGTGAAACTGACAAAGGAACAACCGATGTGTTCTTCAACATTGAGGAGGTTTTGGATGATGATTACAGACACCCTATTCCAATTGGAGTACCCGGTATTGACAACCTATTAAAAGGTGGTTTAGCTAAGGGTGAAATCGGTGTTATTTTAGCACCAACAGGTGTAGGTAAATCTACATTCACAACTAAAATTGCTAACCACGCATTTAATCTAGGGTATAATGTTCTTCAAATATTTTTTGAGGACAACCCAAAAATTATCCAAAGAAAACACTTTACACTTTGGACCGGAACCCACCCTGACGATATGTCTGAAAACAGAGAAGAAGTTATGGCAAAGGTGAAACATATCAAGGAGACTATGAAAAATAAGTTGATCATGAAAAAACTTCCATCTGACACCGTAACTATGAATCAAATCAAAAATCAAGTTAGAAAGATGATTGCCGAAGGGATTAGAGTTGATATGATTATTTTAGATTATATTGATTGTGTGGTTCCCGACAAAATGTTAGGTGATGAATGGAAAAGTGAAGGGTCGGTAATGAGAGGGTTTGAAGCAATGTGTCACGAGTTGGATATCGCAGGTTGGACGGCAACACAAGGAAATCGTAATTCGATTTCGTCAGACGTGGTAACAACGGATCAAATGGGTGGGTCAATTAAAAAGGCACAAGTTGGTCACGTAATCATTACGGTGGCTAAAAGTCTACAACAGAAAGAGATGAATTTGGCGACGATCGCCATTACCAAGTCAAGAATTGGTAAAGACGGGGTTGTTTTTGAAAACTGTAAATTTGATAACGGAATGTTAGAAATTGACACAGAACAAAGTATGACTTTCTTAGGTTTGGAAGAACAGAAAGAAGAAAGGAATAGAAACAGAATCAAAGAATTGCTTGAAAAGAAAAAGCAAAAACAACAAGAATCTTAAAAAAAATAATTAAATTTACAAAATGGAAAAAATATTAGTAGAAAACCCTAATAGGTTTGTTATCTTCCCAATCGAACACAATGATATTTGGGAATATTACAAAATGCATCAGGCGGCTTTTTGGACGGCTGAAGAAGTAGATTTGACGAATGACATTAGAGACTGGGAAAATTTAACAGATAATGAAAAATACTTCGTTAAAAATGTATTATCATTTTTCGCAGCATCAGATGGAATCGTAAACGAAAATTTAGCAGAGAACTTCTATCGTGAAGTACAATATCCCGAAGCTAAATTCTTTTATGGATTTCAATTGGCGATGGAAAACATCCACTCACTTATGTATTCGTTATTAATCGACACGTACATCAACAATGCAAAGGAGAAGGATGAATGCTTCAATGCTATTGATAGATTACCTGCGGTACAGAAGAAGGCGAAGTGGGCATTAGATTGGATTGAAAACGCCTCATTTCAAGAAAGATTGATTGCGTTTGCTGCTGTTGAAGGTATATTCTTTTCAGGTTCGTTCTGTTCTATCTTCTGGTTAAAATCAAGAGGAATCATGCAAGGTCTGTGTAATGCCAATTCTCTAATCTTTAAAGATGAGAACTTACATTGTGATTTCGCAATCCACTTGTTAAACAACCACTGTGAAGACAAACCATCAGAAAAAAGAATCAAAGAGATATTGTTATCTGCTCTTGAAATAGAAAAAGAGTTTATCACAGAATCTTTACCTGTGTCTTTGATAGGAATGAATTCAAACTTAATGAAACAATATTTAGAGTTCGTAGTTGATGGGTTGTTAGTGAAATTCGGATGTAGTAAGGAGTTCAATGTTGAACAACCATTCAAATTTATGGAGCAAATTGCAGTTGAAACTAAAGGTAATTTCTTTGAATCAAGAACGATGGAATACCAAAAGGCTAAACTAAACGAAACAATCACATTTACCGACGACTTCTAATAAAATTAAACTATATGTCATTAAAAATAATTAAAAGAAATGGGGACAGTGTATCATTTAATCCCCAAAAAATTTACAACCGAGTTAAACGTTCTTCCAAAGGGTTGAACGTTAACTCTGATGAAATCTTCATCAAAGTCATCACTTCAGTTCCTACTGAAGGTGAGATTACTACAAAAGAATTGGACAAACTTGTTTATGAGATTGCTGCGGCATATACCGGTAGTCATCATGATTATTCACGTTTAGCTTCTTCAGTTGCTATTTCATCATACCATAAAGAAACTAATGAAAGTTTTTCACAGACCATGATGGTACTTTATGGTGACGGTATCATTAATGATAAGTTAATCGAAACGATTAAACTTTATGGTGAAGATACGATCGATGCGGTTATTAATCACGATAATGATTATAATTTTGATTACTTTGCTTGGAGATCATTACAAGAAATGTACTTGTTAAAACAACCTAATGGTAAAGTAATTGAACGACCACAACACATGTATATGAGAGTTGCGTTGTGGGTTACAGAAGATTTTGTAAGTGCTGTTGAGTACTACAAATCATTATCGAACCAACTAATTTCAAAGGCGACACCAATCATGATCAATGCGGGTACTAAAGTTCCACAATTAGCATCATGTGTTTTACATTACAATAATTCAGATTCAAGAAAAGGGTTATTAGATACGTTAAACGACATTTCGACATTCTCTTCAGATGCTGCGGGTATTGGATTATCTATGTCTAACATTAGAAGTAAAGAAAGTAGAATCTCAAGTTCAGGTGGATTTGCTGGCGGGTTATTAAAATACCTTAAAATTGTTAATGAGTCTTTAAGATTCTTTAACCAACAAGGAAGACGACCTGGTTCTGCGGCGATATATCTTGAACCTTGGCACAAAGACATCTTTGATCTATTAGATATTAAAAAGAATACAGGTGCTGAAGAATTAAGAGCTCGTGATTTATTTACCGCTCTTTGGTTACCGGATAACTTCATGAGAGCTGTTAAAAATAATGGTGATTGGTATTTGTTCTGTCCTAATGATATTAAAACTGCGGGTATCAAAGCATTACAAGAATGTTATGGTGATGAATACGAAGAAAACTTTAATAAGGCGGTTGCCATGGGATTAGGTAAAAAAGTTAAAGCACAAGACATTTGGACTAAAGTTATTGAGTCACAAGTTGAAACGGGAGTTCCTTATCTATGTTCTAAAGATAGCGCTAACAGAAAAACTAACCACCAAAACATCGGAGTTATTAAACAATCTAACCTTTGTAATGAGATTTATCAGTACACAGATGAAGAAACTACAGCAATCTGTACATTATCTTCTATTGTATTGAAGAACTTTATTCAAGGAGGTAAATTTGACCACGAATTATTATTCACTGAAGTTCGTAAAGTGGTTAGAGCTTTGAACAAAGTAATCGACATCAACAACTACTCAACACAAAAAGGGTTGAAAGGTGGTATGGAACAAAGAGCGATTGCTATTGGTACACAAGGTTTAGCTGATGTGTTTTATTTAATGGATTATATCTTCACATCAGAAGATGCTAAAAAATTAAATAAAGATATTTTTGAAACCATCTATTACGCATCGATCTACGAAAGTAATCAGTTATGTATGAATGGTAAATACGAACCTTACTCACACTTCAAAGGTTCACCAATGGACAAAGGGGTATTCCAATTCGATATGTGGGGGTTAGATAACACACAACTTTCAGGTATGTGGGATTGGGATAAGTTGAAGAAAAGTGTAACCGATTATGGAGTATGTAATTCATTATTCACTGCTCAAATGCCTGTTGCATCTTCAGCTAAGATTACCGGTTCATTTGAAATGACGGAACCTGCACACTCGGCATTATTTAACAGACGAGTTGTTGGTGGAGAAATTATGATCGTAAACAAATACCTAATCAACGACTTTGAAAAGATTGGTATTTGGTCCGAAGATTTGAAAAATGAAATTATTATGAACGAAGGATCAATTCAAAATATTAATTTCAACAATTATTTGGATACTGAAGATAAAAACTACAATAAGAAAGTTAAAAGAGTTGAACACTTAATCCCAAAGTATAAAACTATATGGGAGATTTCACAAAGAGAGTTAATCGACATGGCGGCAGACAGAGCACCATTCATTGACCAATCACAATCGATGAATATTTATATGTCTAATCCGACATTATCTAAAATTACATCATCACACTTCCACTCTTGGGAAAAAGGTTTAAAGACTCTTTGCTATTATGTAAGAACCAAAGCTATCTCAACGGGAGCAAAACATTTGGCACTTGACATGAGTAAAAGAGAAAAACCTAAAAAGGTTGAGGTACCACAAGTTGATTACTCGACAATGAACTTACCACCAAAACCTGACAACAGTGACTTTGATTGTTTTGGATGTTCATCTTAATCACGACACTAATCCCGACACTATGTCGGGATTTTTTATTTTATAACTATTTATTGAAAATATCACGACACTATATTTATACTATATGTCTAATGGAATAACGTACGGAATAAATTTCCCTTTTTTACAGAGTGTTGAAGGTGATTATGTTAAATTAACTCAAACTGCCGATGAGGAAATTAGAGCTAGTTTATTACACCTTATATTAACCAGAAGGGGTAGTAGATATTATTTACCCGATTTTGGTACAAGAATATATGAATTTATATTTGAACCATTAGATGGTGAAACTTTTGAAAGTATTAAAGTGGAGATTGAAGAACAGGTTGCTAAATACATACCAAACTTAACTATTAATAGTATCACAATAGAACCATACACTGAAAGTGGTGATGTTGTTGGACAACTTGACTATGAACTTTTAGGTCAAGCAAGTATATATAGAATACCGGGAGCTAACACTGCTGAGTATACTGCAAAATTAAAAATAGACTACACAGACGAAAACAAGGCATTTGGTAGTAGAGAATTTATAATAATTAACATTTAATTATGGCTAATAAGAAAATAAATTATACTGAAAGAGACTTTGAAGGTATAAGACAGGAGTTAATAAACTATACTAAACAGTATTATCCTGAATTAGTACAGAACTTTAACGACGCTTCGATATTTTCAGTGTTAATGGATTTGAATGCTGCCGTAGCAGATAATTTAAATTATCAAATAGATAGGAGTGTACAAGAAACCGTACTTCAATATGCACAACAAAGATCATCTATCTATAATATAGCAAGAACGTACGGATTAAAAATTCCAGGATATAGACCATCTGTTGCTGTTGTTGACGTTTCCATTGTGGTACCACCACTTGGGGATAGTGAAGACTACCGTTATTTAGGTATTTTAAGAGCAGGGTCACAATTTAATGGAGGTGGAACAGTATTTGAAACAGTTTATGATATCGATTTTAGTACACAATATAACCAGGAGGGTTATGTTAATAGAACAAAAATACCAACCTTTGATGCAAATAATAAGATCATTAATTATGTGATCACAAAAAGAGAGGTTGTGGTTAATGGGACTACGAAGGTTTTCAAAAGAGTTATTAACTCATCTGATGTTGTACCATTCTTTAATTTCTTTTTACCTGAAAGGAATGTTTTGGGTATTACTTCCATCATTCAAAAAGAGGGTACAAGTTACCCCAATGTCCCAACCTATTCCGACTTTATTAATTCGACAAGTCGTTGGTACGAAGTTGATGCGTTGGCAGAAGACACAGTATTCATTGAAGACCAAACAAAACCTACAGACAATGCTGGGGTTAAAGTTGGAAGATATATTAAAACTGAAAATAGATTCATTAGTGAATATACTCCTGAAGGATTTTTAAAGGTACAATTTGGTGGAGGAACGACAACACCTCAACAACAATTGAATGATTTTGCTAAAAACGGAATTAAATTAGATTTGGCTAACTACCAAAATAATATTGGTTTAGGATTGACCGTACAACCAAACACAACAGTATTCGTTCAGTATAGGATTGGTGGTGGTTTAGGGTCTAATGTTGGTGTTGGTGTAATTAACCAAGTGGGTATTGTAGATTTTGCGATATCAGGACCATCAGATAGTATTAATACAAGTGTTAGACAATCATTAAGTATTACAAACGTCACTGCTGCTATTGGTGGGGCAAATCCTCCATCCACTGAAGAAGTTAGAAATATGGTTACGTTTAACTTTTCGGCACAAAAAAGAGCGGTTACGGTTAATGATTACAAATCTTTAATTGATACCATGCCAGGTAAGTTTGGTGCACCTGCGAAAGTTGCGATCACAGAAAACAACAACAAAATTACAATTCAAATTCTATCTTACGACGATACCGGTAAATTAACACAGACGGTTTCAAATAACTTAAAAAGTAATTTAGCAACATACCTTTCAAAATATAGAATGATTAATGACTACATTTCTATTGATGTGGCAAAAGTAATTGATTTGGAATATGAAATTTATGTGGTATTAGAATCTGATAGAAATCAAGGACAAGTTATTACTGAAATTATTAATAGTGTTTCAAACTACATGGCTCCTGAAAATAGAGAGTTAGGTCAAAATGTTAATGTATCTGACGTAAGAAGATTAATTCAAAACACTGCTGGTGTATCCACACTATCGGATCTTAAAATTTATAATAAAGTTGGTGGACAATATTCAACATCTGAAACTTCGCAAAGATACGTTGATAAAATGACAAGACAGATCCAATTAATTGACGACACTATCTACGCCGAACCAACACAAATCTATCAAGTTAGATACGTAAATAAAGACATTAAAGTCCGTGTGAAAAACCTTTCAACGGTCGACTTCTCATAAGATTCTTTATTTTATAATGTTATGACTTATTTTTTAAAATGAGGAACATAACTATTTATTTTTAAAAGATCAATGACCAAGAGTTATCGTATAAGAACCCAACCGGGTGTAGACAAAAACATAAGAATAAACGTCAATCAAGATTTTGATTTTTTGGAAATTTTATCCTTAAAATTAAGACAAGAAGATGTTTATACGAGATTCTGTGCTGACTATGGTGTGGTTGCGGGTAGAGTTATCGTTAACGGTGGTTATGGGGTACCAAATGCGAACGTATCAATATTTGTTCCTTTGGACTCAATCGACGAGAGTGATCCTGTAATATCTACATTATATCCATATAAAACTGTTGATCAAAAAAATGAAGACGGTTATAGATATAATCTTTTACCGTACAGAAAAGAATATGGTGGACACACACCAACAGGAACATTTCCTGATAGGGAGGATGTTTTAACGAGAAGTGAAGTTTTAGAG
>JAUKPS010154085.1:0-13887 GCA_032273165.1 Chlorellidium tetrabotrys | reverse complement strand
AAGTTATCAATGGCGCACTTGGCAAATTACTAGCACTATTATTAGCAATGATAGTGGCTGCTTGTCTACTGCTATCACCATACATGATAGGTACTCTAACTATGATAGGATTACCTGCAGGGTCTTTGCCTTTGGTTACTTGCCAATTGCTAAAAATTTTCGCAAACTGTATTAAAAATCTGCGTATCTGATTGTCATAAAAAAATTCTGCCATTATATACTCTTTAAGTTACTGGGGGTAAGGTGTCTGGTGTCAATCCTAAAATAGTTGACAATGCTTGTCGTTGTGGCACAAACGTACCATTTGTAAGTTGTGTTTCAGCATTGTTATTAATAAAGCCAGACAACTGTGATTGATTTTCTGAATTGAATCCTGTTTGTGTTCTGATGTTTTGAGAAATTCTAACCCATAGTTTACCATCCCAACGATATAGTAATTGCGGGAAGTAATCAATACGTAAGAAGTAATCTCCTACTTGCGGATTTTGTGGGAAACTTATTCCTGCACCTGTTGGATATCCATTTGGTGCTTCTCCGTTTCCATCCATGTATCCTGTAGTGTAGCCGAAGCTGCGTGGGCTGCTACGAGCAATAAACTGGAATGCTGGATCACAATCTGCTCTCCAATCCATTTGCGTACTGATAGTTCCAGTGAACCCTGGTAGTTCTGGATTAGCATCAGCAGTAGCATATGTATTATCAGCAGTACCATATGGACCAGTAACTTCACCCATTGAATATACTGTTAATATTTTGTCCCCGCTAACTGGGCCTGAATTTGTATCTGTTCTAACTGGTGCAAGAGTTAATACTTCTAAATTAACTGTATTAAATGTCTTTAACTTTTCATACCCCATGTCAGCAGTTTGATCCCAAATACTCTTTATCGCAGATTTAGAAATCTTAATTACTGGACTAGCGTTTTTAAACTTTGCATTACGCATCATCATAACAGTGCCAGTTGGAACTGGCGCACCTGACGAATCGGTGTTAACATTTATAGGAGGGGCAGGATTATTAATTGCGTTTGATAGTACGCCGTCACTTGAGTATTCACCATATGTAGGTACAATATACAAGTTGTTGTTGTCGTACCCTGATTTAGGTAATAATCTTTGCGCTTCTTGTAGTGCAGCATCATTGATTGCAATATTCGTATTGTATGTAGCAAGGATATCTTTAAGATTATCCGCAGTATCTAATTGCCAATATGTAGGATCAGGTGGCATAACACCTGCAGGTACATCAGTTATTGATGTGTAATTTTTATCACCAAATGTAATTACATACCCAGCTGGATAAGTTTTATCTTTGTCCCATATACCTAAATATGTATCTTGGTCGATTGGTGCATTTAATATCTGACTAAATTCTTCACTATCAACTAGTGGTTCACACTTGATACGCCATAGATGAGGGAACCAAGTTTGACTAAATCCTTCGCTAGCAAAGTTAGCATCGGTAATCTGCATGAATCGTTTTAATGCAGTTGGTATAGTTTCTTTCAATGGATTGTAGTCAAGCAAGTGAGGCAATTCAATTACATCACCTACCATTAGTTTACGACCAATCAATTCAATCATGTCATTGTAATGAACGGTGATGAATATGATATCGTTGTTTAAGAACAATCCAAACTGACTTAAGTCAAAGTCTAAATTCTGTACATTGTAATGCCCACGTAAGCGATAGATGTTTGGGTCATATGTTCTGTCACGGTTTTCTAAGAATAGCAAGTCTTGTATATTAGTTGGTGCTAATACATCATATTCAGGTTGTGTGTAATCTATAGACGGACCTTGATTTGTAGGACCCATATACTTGTGTACATACAAATCCGTGGCACCTGCGGTAAACTGTTCGGATATTGTTTTATCCAAAAAGTTGTAATCATTCGTTTTATTGGGACGCCAAAGGCTTAATCTAGGCATAGTTATTTCACTTTATAACTTATTTATCGTAAATACAGACGATACTGTATTACCAAAAACTTGACAATAAATGTTCTTTGTGCTACAATACACATTCAATTGAAACTTTGGAGTATTCTATGGCTACACGCAAGCAATCAGACGAGCATTTTGTTAAAGCACTCAACCCTCGGGATGCTGATACAAAGTACATGGGAGAGGAACCTGTCTTCCCAGTACAGCCTGATAAGGAAGAACGATTCTCTGCACTTGCCCGAAGTTTCACATGGTATAACCGATTCTATAGTAAAAAAGACGCAAAAGAACTATTGTGCCAATATCTGGACTACAATAAGCGCACAGATGAAGCCAAGCAACTTAGAAAAGTACATGAAAGCGAATTCCTGCTAACATTGTGCTGGGTCTCACGCATGACTATGCGCGGTCTAGAATTGACTGAGCATGAAGAACTCACCCTGCAAAACGACATTAAGCGTTTGCTGAAAACACTAACCACGACTGAAACAAAAACTAGTCAAACTAGTATTGTCAAAGAAGAAGTGGTATCGACCCGCCCTAACATTCAGGAAGTATTGCGTGAAAAGGCACGTGATGCGGCTGGTGAAATGGAAGGCATGATTGACGATTTTGTGACTACAGGCAAAGCGTCAGAAAAGACAGTTGATATTGTTGCAAAATACAATGTCATGCCACAACATATCCCAATCATTGTTGAAATCTGGAAGCGCAAGCAAGATGAATTCCAGCGACTAAGCGACGGTGACGAGTCTCTTAAAGAGGGCTATGCCTTTCTAGGTAAGATTCAGATTCGTAACATCCTCAAATTCATCGACGGTGTGCTAGGTGATTTGAACAGCTATATCAGCATTAAGAAAGCAAGCAAGGCTCCGCGTAAGCGCAAGGCAGTACCTGTCGAGAAGATTGTTGCTAAACTTAAGTACTTGAAGTTGTTCAAGGACGTTGCTAGCAAACTTGATTTAGTTAGTGTGCATCCTACGAAACTGCATGGTGCAAGTGAGGCATGGGTTTACGATACAGGTAAGCGTAAACTGCATCACTACATTGCTGACGAGTACAGCAAGGTGTTTAGTGTCAAGGGTAACACACTACTAGGGTTCGATGCGAATACTAGCGAAATGAAAACACTACGTAAGCCTGGTGAGCAAATTAAAGAAGTCATGGGAAGCAAGCCCGCGGCACGTAAGTATTTCAAAGATATCAAAGCAGTCGGTGCAGTACCGAACGGAAGATTCAATGAGAACATGATTATTTTGAAAGCATTCTGATGGATAAACAACATGTGGATAAACGAATGAGTGACATGATGGTCCTCATTGACAAGTCAATTGGATTGACTGATGACAGAGATGAGATGCTGATGCTAGCCTGTGCTATGCTACAGCGTACAACGGAAATCTTTGATGCTACATTAGGCAAAGAAGGAAGAAAAAAAATGTTTAAGGATTTAGTATGAATATTGATTTGAATAAGTATAAAGATTTTGTAGAAGCCGTAACTAGTCAAGCAAGTAATGACTTGACTACATTTCTCGATCGGTTAGACGATCTGGATAGTAACTACAACATCGAAACAGATGAGCAAGGTCCTGATATCAACGTCCCGTTGCTTATCACTGCATGTTTCGGACTTGCCGCAGAAGGTGGCGAGTTTATCGAAGTGCCCAAGAAGATTATCTTCCAAGGTAAACCACTTGATGAGGCAGCAGTATTTCACTTGAAGCGAGAACTAGGTGATGTTATGTGGTATTGGATTAATGCATGTCGTGCATTGAATCTTGACCCTAACGAAGTGATTGCTGAAAATGTACGCAAGCTACAAAGCCGCTATCCCGGTGGTTCATTTGACGTACACTATTCTGAAAATCGACAAGACGGCGACTTGTAATACTAGGACCGTTGTGTTACCTGATAAATAGTATTATTAGGTAACACTTATGTCAACATATCCAACCGCTAGTCCTCTTTCTACCCCTGCAGGGTTAAACTTAGATGAGTTAAAAGAGGGATTATTCAACAATATTAGATATCGTTTAGGCGACGGTATTATTGATTTAGAGTTAGACCCTCAACATTACGAGGCAGCGTACAACTACGCTATCAAAGTCTATCGTCAACGGGCACAGGCCGCTACGGAAGAATCTTATATATTGATGACCATTGAGAAGAATGTAGATACATATACTCTTCCTGCTGAGTTTATTAATGTGCGTAGTATTTTCCGTAGAACGATTGGTCTAGAAACTGGACCGTCAAGCAGCAGTTTTGACCCGTTCAGTAGTGCGATTCTAAACACATATTTGCTTAACTATAACTATGCAGGTGGTATGGCAACATATGACTTTTACGCTGGCTACGTTGAGTTAGCTGCACGTATGTTCGGTGGTTATGTAACTTACACATTCAACCCAGTGTCCAAAGTATTGCGTATCGTTCGTGACCCTAAAGGTTCAGGTGAGCGTGTATTGATATGGGCCGATGTACAAAAGACAGAAGAAATATTACTACAGGATCCGGGTGCTGGCGTTTGGATTGGTGACTTTATCTTAGCTAATCTTAAACTTATCATTGGTGAGGCACGTGAGAAATTTAGTAGTATCGCAGGTCCAGGTGGCGGCACAACATTGAATGGTACTGCTATGAAAGCAGAAGGTAAAGCCGCAATGGAATTACTCATTGAAGAATTGAAGAAGTATGTAGACTATAGTCAGCCATTAACATGGGTACAGGGATAAAATGAAGATTAGAGAATTGATTAGGGAAAGTCTACAACAAACAGTAGATTCTAACTATATCTATGCACTAGCTAAACAGATTCATCGTAACTATGATGACTTTGGAGAAGGTGATTTATCCGACAGAATCTTTTGGTTTGACCAATATAAACTAACTAACTTGCCGGTGTCTAGATTAAATTTAGATGAATGGGACGTAGATGAAGATTTAGTAGCAGACCACGTTGCTGAGATTATGAAGTCTAAAGATACAATGCCACCTATTGTGTTTGATCCAATTGAAAACTCTATCATTGATGGAACACATAGATCAAATGCGTATGCTAAATTAGGCTACGATACTATACCTGCTTATGTAGGGTCAGTTAAATCTAGTAGTTATGGTGAGCGTGGATCACCAGATGGCGATTATTGAACCTAAACACTTTTCTTTTTCACACTCCTGTAATATAATAAGTATGTTACAGGAGTTTTCTTTTATGATTATTGGTATCACTGGTTTAATCGGTTCAGGCAAAGACACAATTGCTGACTATCTCACAACACATCATGGGTTCAAACGAGTTAGTTTTGCTGCTAGTCTTAAGGATGCAGTTGCAGCAGTCTTTGGATGGGACCGCGAATACTTAGAGGGTAGTACAAAAGCTAGTAGACACTGGCGTGAACAGAAAGATGAGTGGTGGAGCAATCGTCTAGGAATGGACATAACACCAAGATGGGTACTACAATATTGGGGAACAGATGTATGTCGCAATCACTTTCACAATGATATCTGGGTTGCAAGTGTAGAACACAAACTACTAAATTCAAAAGAAGATATTGTAATCACCGACTGTAGATTTAGTAATGAAGTTGCTGCTATTAAAAATGCAAATGGAATAGCACTTAGAGTAAAACGCGGACCTGACCCTAAGTGGTATGATGCTGCGATTGCATATAATAGAGGACCAGATGGAAATAGTAGTTGGTCATTAAGCAAAACTAAGTTAGATAGATTAAAAATTCATGCTAGCGAGTATAGCAGCATTGGATTAAAGTACGATCATATCGTAGAAAATAATAGTACGATTGACGAATTACATAACAGGATTTATGAGATAATCAATAGTCAATCTCAAGGTCTCCCCGTCGCCAAGTAACATCTTTTTTCTTAACCACTTCTACGCAGTTTAAGCAAATACTGCGTAGATTAGTATGTTCTATATGTTCTAAATTCCCGTCAATGTGAAACACAGTTATCTGTGTAGTAAATAAACTCTTAAAGCCACACAAGTCACATGTGGCTTTTTTCTTGTAACCACTCTTAGTCCAATTGGCTTTGAGTGGTTTTTGCTTTTTCTTCTTTCTCCCACATTCATCACATATGCTTCTGTAATGTGTGACTTCACCGCGCTTATAGTTTATAGCTGCATGGTTCTTGTTACATTTCTTACAGATTGGGCGTTGTAATAGCATAACATATTTATTACCAAACCTTCGAAGGTTTGATTATACCGACTTTTTTCAATTTATTCATAAATAATAGTATGCAATCAGGTTGTAAACCTCATAATTTTACTAAAGGAAAAATAAAATGGCATTAACATCTCCAGGCGTACAAGTAACAATCATTGACCAAAGTCAATACTTACCAGCCGCAACAAATTCAGTACCGCTAGTAGTTTTCGCAACAGCACAAAATAAATCAAATCCGTCTGGAACTGGTGTTGCTGCTGGTACAACTGCTGCTAACGCAGGAAAATTGTATCAAATTACAAGTCAAAGAGACTTGGCAGATTTCTATGGTGTTCCTTTCTTCTATACAACAACAAACGGAACCCCTATTCAAGGTTACGAATTAAACGAATACGGCTTATTAGCTGCTTATTCAGCACTTGGTGTTACTAATCGTGTATACTGCTTAAGAGCAGATATTGATTTAGCTGCATTTGTTGGCACAGTTGCTCGTCCATCTGGCGCTCCAACTGCTAATGAATACTGGCAAAATATAACTACTAGTGCTTGGGGCATTTATCAATTTAATGCTACAACAGGTACTTTTAGTACAAAGTCTCCTATCGTAATAAATGATTCTGCTTACATATCAGGTGGTTATCCACTAAATAGTATTGGAAACATTGGTGATTATTGTGTTGTACCTGATTTTGCATTAAGTAGTTATAATCAATATTTTTACAAAACCTTAGGTAATACATGGACAGTATTAGGAAGTGCATCATGGGCACAAAGTTGGCCAACTATTCAAGGTACAAATTCTAATCCTAGCTTAACAGCAGGTGACAGCTTTGTACTAAATCTTAATGGATTATTTAATATTACTGTTACTGTTCCAGTAAGTCCTGATAATAACGTAGCAGGTGTTGCTACAGCTATTAATAATTTAGGATACAGTTACTTAATAGCAAGCGTATCTTCAGGTAAGTTGAATATATATTCATCACAACCTACTGTAGATAACCCATATGTATCAGTTGTTTCTGGAACAAATACAGTATTAGATGATTTAGGTTTAGAGGTAGCTGATTATTATCAACCGCAAGTACAGTATGGTACTTCAGCAGAAATGCCATTATGGACAAGCAGTCAGCAATACCCTCACCCAACTGGTTCAGTTTGGATTAAAGTTGGTGCAACTGGATTAGGATTGAATCCTGTTATCTCAAAATATAATGCAGTTACTGCTGCATGGACAGCGCAGACGGTCAATCTAGCAATGCAAGATTGGGATGTTGATTCTAGTTTAGATGCAACCGGTGGACAAGCAGTACCAGTGGGAAGTTTATACGGGCAATATAATTCATACACTAACTTAGCTGACGTAGGCGTTGGTTCAAGTGCCCCTACTATCATGTTTACAAAATTAGCAACTGGTCCAACTATTTGTACAGGACTTGAAACTGACTTTGTTATAAATTTAAATTATAGTTTAGGTTCAGCTATACTATATGTACAGACAAGTATTCCAAACAGTAGCACTTTGTCTAGTGTGTATTCAGTTACTATCCCTGATAGTTGCACCCCTACACAATTTGTAACTGCCTGGTCTGCACAAAATATAGATTATACTTCAGCCGAAGTTAATAGTGATGGTGCAGTAGTATTAACTCATACTGAAGGTGGACAAATTGTTATGAATGATTACATTCAAACAACAGGTGCTAATAAAGGAAAAAGTGCTGGAATTTTAACCCAAGCAGGTTTTATAGTCACTACTACTGATTTTGTTAAAACAGGTCCTTTTGCATCACAAACATTCACTGGAATAGCTACTACAGGTGGAGCAGGTTCAAATTGCACGATAGCTGTATCTACTGGATATGCTACATACAACATTACTGGTGCAGGGGTAACAGCAGGTGGTACTGGATATGCAGTAGGAAATACGTTGACAGTAAGCGGAGCACTATTAGGCGGTGCAACTACGGCAAACGATTTAGTATTGAAGGTTGCTAGTGTAGGCGGAAGTGGTAATGTTACTGCTGTTACATTAGTTTCTGGTAGTGCTGCTACTACTAACTCTACACAAATAAGTAATTGGACTCCTTTAACATTAACTTTCAATGAGATAGCTCCAGTCGCAAATCCTGCTCAAGGTACTCCATGGTACTATAGTGTTGTTGATCAGGTTGATATCATGGTTCAAGCTAATGGTCAATGGAATGGTTATAGAAATGTAAACTACGATACTAATGGTTTCCCTTCATATACTGGTAGTAATTCTACAGACCCAAATGGTCCTATTGTAAGTGCAACTGAGCCAACAACACAGAGTGATGGTACAGCTTTAGTATACGGTGACTTGTGGATCGACTCAAGTGATTTAGAAAATTACCCAGTAATTAGTCGTTGGCAGTATGATTCAACTAGTGCTACTGACATGTGGGTATTGATTGACAATAGCAATCAAACTAGTTCAAGTGGTGTATTGTTTGCTGATGCACGTTGGGCGACAAATGGAGTCACTAATGTAGTTGATGATCCTATTCCATCAATCGTAAGTTTACTATCAAGTGATTACTTAGATTTAGATGCACCCGATCCTGCACTATATCCAACAGGTATGTTGTTATTCAACACACGCCGTTCAGGATATAATGTTAAAGAGTATCAGTCAAACTACTTCACTGGTACAAAATATCCAGACGATACATTACCAGATGAGACTGCAACATGGTTAAGTGTAAGCGGATTACAAAGCAATGGTAGTCCATACATGGGTCGTAAAGCACAACGTCAAATGGTTGTAAAAGCATTGCGTTCAGCTATTGATACTAATACTGATTTGCGTGACCAAGACAACTTCTTTAACTTGATGGCTACACCTAACTATCCAGAACTACAACCTAACATGGTTGTATTGAATGCAGACCGTGGTGAAACAGCATACATCTTAGGTGATACTCCAATGAGATTACCAGCAGATGCTACAGCAATTCAAGCATGGGCAACTAATGCAGCAGGTGCTACAAGTACAGGTGAAGAAGGTTTAGTAACACGTAATACTTACTTAGGTCTATTCTATCCAAGTGGATTGACTTCAGACTTATCAGGTAATATTGTTGCTGTACCTGCAAGTCACATGATGCTACGTACTTTCTTACGTAATGACACTATTGCTTATCCTTGGTTAGCAGCAGCAGGTACACGTAGAGGTAATATCGACAATGCTACAAACATTGGATATTTAGATAGCACAACAGGTGAATTTGTAACTATCAAGACACGTTTAGGAATTCGTGATGTATTGTATATTAACTTTATCAATCCATTGGTATTCTTTACTGGTGTTGGATTGTTAAATTACGGTAACAAGACAAGTTACGATAGTTCTAGCGCATTAGATAGAACCAACGTTGCTAGATTGATTGCTTATATTCGTAGACAATTAGAGTTAGCGTCAAGACCGTTCGTATTTGAACCAAATGATGCATTAACACGCAATCAGATTCAAGCTGTAATACAAACATTGATGATTGATTTAGTTGCAAAACGTGGTATATACGATTATCTTGTAATTTGTGATGAGTCTAATAATACTCCTGCAAGAATAGATAGAAATGAATTATGGGTCGATGTTGCAATCGAACCAGTCAAGGCAGCTGAATTCATCTATATCCCAGTCAGAGTATTAAACACAGGTGAGATAAAAGGATTATAAGATGACCCCGAAAGGGGTTATCTTTGATTTAAGATAAATAAGATCAACAGGAGATATACAAAATGGCAACAGCCTCACAATCATTGTTCAACATGACAGTAGCATCTGATAATGCCGGCGGCAATCAGGGCTTACTAATGCCTAAACTACAATTTAGGTTCAGAGTTAACTTTTTAAATATTGGAACTGTTGGGGATACCGTAAGTCTAACTAAACAAGTTATTGACTGTGCTAGACCTCAAGTACAATTCCAAGAAATAACATTACCAGTATACAACTCAACATTGTATCTAGCAGGTAAACCAACATGGCAAACACTTGCTATTAACATTCGTGATGATGCATCAGGTACAGTGTCTGCATTAGTAGGACAACAACTACAGAAGCAAATGGACTTCGTTGAACAAGCAAGTGCAGCTAGTGGTCAAGATTATAAATTCCAAACTAACATCGAAATATTAGACGGTGGTAACGGTACAGCAGGTCCTGTTGTATTAGAAACTTGGGAATTGTATGGTTGCTTTATTCAAACAGCTAACTACAATACATTAAACTATGCTACAAACGAAGCGGTAACTATTGCACTAACATTACGTTTTGATAATGCAATTCAATCTGCTGGCGGTGGACTAGTAGGCGTAGGAGAAGCTATTACTAGAACCGTCGGAGACATTGCTACTGGTATCGGCGGCAGTCTATAATAAGTCAATTGGCTATTAAGCATGGCTGATAATTTTGAGTCTGGTAGTTTACCTAACAATATTCAGCGTGCTTTGCCACGCCGTCCAGGGCAACCTACAACTGGAAATGCAACCTTGCGTGATTACACTCACGCAAGTAAAATATTCAGAAACAACGGGAACTATCAAAACGCTCCCAAATTCAAATACTTATTTCATGTTTACTTTAAAATAAACCCCGAGGCATTTCCAGGGGCAGATGGTAATGATTACGGGGTACTAGTTAAGTCTGTTAAACTTCCTAGTTATAATATCGAAACTTCAACAATGAATCAGTACAATCGTAAAAGAATTGTACAAACAAAAATCAAATACGATCCAATCGATATTACATTTCACGATGATAATGGTTCAGGTTTGGGTACACCAAACTTAGGCGGAACAATTAGAGCATTATGGAAAGCATATTACAATTATTATTACTTTGATGGTACTACACCTGAAGTAGTATTTTCTGGTAACCGTGGTGCAGGTGGAACACCAATAATGGGTGGTGGTGGTACAACAGTAATTCCAACTGAAGCTAGATATAATGATAGAACTCAATATAAACCTTCTATAACAGGTAACAATGATTGGGGTTATATAGGTGAGAATCAAAACGCAGATGGAGTTAAAATTCCTTTCTTTAAGAACATCACTATATTTGGATTCAACAGACACTTGTTTTCTGCATATACTTTGATAAATCCTATCATAACTAGATTTACACATGATACATATGACTATGCTCAAGGCACAGGTATCATGGAAAATCAAATGTCTATAGATTACGAAACAGTAATTTATAATGAAGGCGCAATCGATGGACGAGATCCAAGTAATATAGTTACTGGGTTTGGTAATGAAAATAACTATGATAGGGAAAGAAGTACTATCACACCAGAAGGTGCAAATGGTCCTGTTCCTGGTCCGCAAGGTTTAGTACAAGGTGCAGGTGGCGCAGTTACTAGTAGTACAGGAGCAATAGTAGGATATGGCTATGGTAGTGGTAGTAGTAACCCTAGTGTAGCTGCATACAATTCTTTTAAAAATACTAGCCCATTAAATGTAGCAGCATCACAAGTAAATGCTGGATTATCTAGTGGAGCAGAACAACCTAATAATAGAAATACACAATTCTCATTCCCTAGTGCAAGTCAAATTAGTGCAGTTTTAGGTAAAGCTGGAATGCCAGCACTTTCACAAACAGGGCCTGAACAAATTGGTGCAAGCCCAGCAGGAGCACAAGTTCCTAGTTATGCTCAACAACAATATGGTAGAAATAGAAATCAAACTATTGACTGATAAATAAAGTATGCCAAGCGTAATAGACAATCGTAAATCCAATTCAATAGATAAAACAATCAGAATTTTTGATTCGTTTTATGCTTTCAACCTCATAGTTAACCCTAATGAATATGATGTTGTGCGTTCATATTTTACTTCAATCTGCGACACGGTAGATATAGCTGATAATTTTACTGTTATATTATTCAGAATTTCACAACAAACTCAAGTACCTGTGCTTGATTTATTGACCCAGCTTAAGGGCAAGAAAACTATGGAAATAAATCAAATATTAGCTTACTACCTTAACAGTTTTAAAAGCAAAACAACATTGTACGGTACTAGCGTACTACCTAGACCAAATCAAACAGTAGCACGTAACATCGTGCAGTAATCATGGCAAACTGGGCACAAGGCATATATACTCCTAAAAACCCACAAAAGTATGTAGGGAAACACAATCCCAAATATCGTTCAGGTTGGGAACTTACATTCATGACCTTTTGTGACAACAACAAAAACGTAATACACTGGGCTAGTGAATCAATGGCGATTCCATATCGTAGTCCGTTAGATGGTAAGATTCATAAATATATCCCTGACTTCTTTGTTGTATATCAAAATAAGTTTGGCAAATCAATTGCAGAAGTTGTAGAGATTAAACCCAAGAAACAAAGTTTAATTGAAAGCAGAGTAGCAAGTGCCAGAGATAGGGCAGTAGTTGCAGTTAATCATGCTAAATGGCAATCAGCTATGGCCTATTGTAAGACGCAAGGTTTTACATTCAGAGTTATCACAGAAGATGAACTTTTTAGAAACGGGTCACGAAAGTAACTAAATACTTTTATGACAAAAAAATTAGAGGAATTATTTGAGTTACCCCAAGACGATATAGATGACTTGGCGAAACCAACCCCAGACAATGCACAGGAAATCACCACTGAAGCATTAGATAGTCTATCAAAAATAGAACAAGCATTGCCCCAAGTACGTGGCTTAGAAGCCGCAGATGATGAGATGGATAGTCTCGCTACATTAGCACAAGATAGTTATAAAGACTTGATGGACTTAGGTATGCAAGTTGACAGTAGATATGCTAGCGAGATATTCAACGTTGCAGGAACTATGTTGGGACACGCAATCACAGCAAAAACTGCTAAACTAAATAAGAAGTTAAAGATGATTGATTTGCAACTTAAAAAAGCACAACTAGATCAAAAAGAAGCAAGTAGAGAGAAAGAGATTGAAGCTACACCAGTGGGTGAAGGCAGAGAACTTGACAGAAACGAGTTGCTTAAGATGTTGGCTGCAAAATCCACTTAAAAAGATAAATAAGATATACAGGAATTAAAAAATGCGAAGCCTCAAACAATACATCATGGAAAGTGTACATACTTACAATTACACTATCAAAATTGCCGGCACCATTGACAAGAATTTTTTAGATATGTTTAAGTACAATCTAAACAAGTTTGACCCAGTGGAAATCAGTGAGCCAAAGAGTACTCCAATACAGAAATCACCATATGGTTTTCCTAACTTAGAGAATGAAAGCGTAACATTGATTAAAGCTGAATTTAGATATCCAGCTACAGAACCAATGATACAACAGATTGCTCAGTTATGTGGATACAATGTTAACATGGTTCGTGTTGTTTCTACAGATTATGACGATAGCGTTGACAGCGAGATGGCTGGCTATGAGAATGAAATGAAAGATAGTCCGTTGCTTGATAAAGAACAGATGGGTGAACAACCTAATGCTAAAGAAGCAAGCAGAGCGTATGGCGATTCATATTTACAATCAATCAAAGACCAAACTAAAGAGTCTAAGATTGATATTCCATATGCAGGAACAAGAACACCTGATTCGTTTGACCCGTTCAAACCATATTTAGATGATAAGAAGTTGGGCGATAAGAGTCCAATGAGTACTATTAAGATGCCACCAAAGCCAACTACTGGCGCAGCATATAACCGTTAAGGAAAAGAAAATGGATATTAGAGATATATTAAAATCATTCGACCAATTAACTG
>JAUKPS010153974.1:0-13902 GCA_032273165.1 Chlorellidium tetrabotrys | reverse complement strand
GAAACTACAATGAATTTGTTCATACAGTTACTTGGATTGGATTGGAAAACATAGATGTAATCTCATTGGATCACGATTTAGGAGACTCAGCAATGGCTGAATGGCATAAAAATGTTTACCATAATTACGAATTAAATTATGATAATATTACAGAGAAGACTGGAATGGATTGCACTAAATGGTTGGTCAATCAATGGTTGGATGGAGCTTGTGTTGTTGATGTTGTAGTACATTCTGCAAATGCAGTTGGTAGCGGTAACATGATGGGGTACATAAACAACTACAGACATATTCACAGATTACCTCAGAATTGTGTAAGAGTGCAAATAGAACATACAGTATAGATTATGACACTAATAGAAAAATTTTTACCTAGAATGTACTGCTTTATGGGTAGTGGGATGTTAACTAATTCCTACGATCAAAAAATAGCTGAAGATAATGCTAAAGAATGTGAAAAAATAGCAGATGAATTTGCTATTGGATTTGCTTATTGGTGTGAATGGCGTAATGATAGAGCATTTAAAACTTATGAAGAACTATTAGAGATCTATAAAAAGGAAAAAGGACTATGACACTAAAAGAAAAGTTTAAACAATGGTTAGATACTGATCCAAGAGAACAAATAAGAGAAGTACAGCTTGAAGTAATAGCAGAAGAATTTGCTATGGATTTTGCGAAGTGGTATTATGTAAATAGTCCAAAATATGATGCTGGACACATTTTTGAAGGTAGTGAACCACCTACTAATCAACGACTATTAGAAATTTACAAAAAAGAAAAAGGATTATGATAGGAGGAGCACAACCAAAAGTATTACTATCTCAAGCAGAGAATGGTACTTTACATTTAGACGAAATGTTTGAACAGGTATTCGGAAATCCAGAAGAGCACAAATACAAACTAGTAAGAGAAAGAGATGGACTAACAAAAACATCTAAAGACATAAAGTGGATAGAATTTAATGAGAAAGGATTCTATAAAGGAGAGTCTGCAGACATTGTAGTTAGTACAAGTTTAATCATGTCTCCATTCAACGATTTCTTTACTTGGCAAACAACACTGGTGACTGAGATTGTTGAACAGAGAGACGATTATATCAAATTTAATACTGAAAATTCTTCTTACGAATTATTTGTTTTATCGAAATAAAGTTCGTATATTTAGGTATATAAAAACATACAAAATGAAACAGTGTAAATACAAATTAACAAAGAAGTATCCAGGAAGTGATCCAGTAGGAACTATTGTAACGGGATATGGAAAAGATGGATGGTACAGTAAAGGACCTGGAGGTAAAACCTATGACTGGACTCATGTAGTATATAATCCTGAATACTGGGAAGAAGTAGTTGAATTGAATTACGAAATAGTTGCTATGAAAACTCTTATGGGTGTTGTTTTAGAATATGAAGATGGTGTTTGTGTTAAGAGGTCAGATACTATTTGTCCAAGTACAACAACTAAATTACAGGACTGTCTCCGGGGAATTAGCACTATTTACTCAATTAAACGTCTCTCAGATGGAGAAATATTTACAATAGGTGATAGTGTAGAAGGCGGTACTATTTTGGAAATTCATATTGATAAATTCTATACTGGGGGGGTTGCTTTTAGTTTAGATACTAGTAGAGTAGAGAGTTTAATCTCTATAGAAAAGGCAGTTGAAAAAGATTATGAAATACTATCCTATATCAAAAAAGGTAGTACAACATGTACCACAACTAAAAGAAGAGGTGGAGAACTTCATGATGAGTACTGGAATATACATTCAGTAAAACGTCTTTCAGATGGAGAAATTTTTACATTGGGAGATGTAATAAAAAGAGGAGAGCAAGGTTCTAACAAAGTAATTGAAAAGTTTGGTATAGTTAACGATAACTCTAGCATTAAGAATGGAATTTATATCGAGTACCTTTATGGAGGCTTCCATCTTAGCGGTGTTATTAAGATAAAAAAACAACCAATCTTCCTAACACACGATGGAAAAGATATTTTTGTAGGAGATAAAGTATGGTATGTAAATAAAGAAAATCTATACCATGATTATGCTATAGCACTAGCACGAACTTCATTTACTTCTAATACACATGCATACTTCTTAACAAGAGAAGCAGCAGAAGATTATATTAAAAGAAATAAAGCCTGTCTTAGCTACAATGATATAGTAGAGACTATGTGTCTAAATGGATGTGGAATTGGTCTTTTACAGGAATTAGTGAACAAAAAATTAGGAATAGAATGAAATACGTTTTACTATTAGCAGCTTATGAATTGATAAGATCCAAAGTAATTTGGTTATGGTACTATTTAATAGATAAAGGACAAAAATGAAACTAAGTAAACTACTAAAACAATGGATGTTAGAAGGATTAGTTGCTACTGATAAATTAGAAACTGAGTATTTTGAATTAAACGAATTAAATATAAATTCTTTAAATAGCTATGAATACGAAGAAATTGAACTTCCAATTTATACTAAATCCTACAAATTTAACGATAGATGTGGCAACGAACTAGTAGTAGTTTATACAGAAGGTATTGATGAATTCAAAAGTGGATATAGAGTTAAAGGAGTTGATAGTTTAGTTTTTAATCCTACAAAATTTTTAAATATAGAAGACGGTGTTAGACCATGCCCTGATGATAAAAGAATCAATACTGTGTATAAAATACTCTTAGAGGAAATAGTTCCAAATTATTTAATAAATAAAAAACCTAGTAAAATTTATTTTAATCCAATTTCTGCTTCAAGAGATAAATTAGTAAGCATCCTTATAGGTAAAATAATTAAAGTCTACCCTCAACTAATAAAAAATAATAACTACTTAATAAATAAGTAAAATGAAAACAAGAATAACAATCCTTTCGGATACACATACAAAACATGGATTGATTCCAATGGAAGATTTACCTGGAGGAGATATTCTTATCCATGCAGGAGACATAATGAACTCAGGCTATAACAAACATGACATTCATAGCTTCTGTACTTGGTTTCAATCACTAAAGCAGTATGAAGATAAAATCTTTATAGCAGGTAATCACGATCGTTTATTTGAAAATGTACCTTATGAAGTAGAAGGGTACTTAAAAGACTATCCTCTAATCGATTATCTTCAAGACGAGCAATTAACATTGTATGGGGATGGACCAAATGGAGATTCTCCTGAAGACAACATTCGTATTTACGGTTCACCTTGGCAACCAGAATTTTATTCTTGGGCATTCAATTTACCAAAAAATGGAATAGAATTATCAGGTAAGTGGGAAGCAATTCCTGACAACACAGACATTCTTATCACACATGGTCCAGCTTTTGGAACTCTGGATACAGTTAAAGGTAGGGAGTGGGATGCCTTAGGATGTAAACTACTAGCAAAGAGAATTGAATTAATTAAACCAAAGATACATGTATGCGGCCATATCCATAGCGGTAGAGGTATAGAATACAAAAATGGAACTTTATTCATCAATGCTTCAGTCCTAGATGAAAGATATGAGTATACCCAAAAACCTATAACAATAGATTTTGACTTTACAACAGGTGAATATGAAATTATACACAGAAGAAGAAGTTGAATTAATTGCCAATGAAATGGTAAATTGGGCTATTGATAATATTGGTAATCCAAACCCTCAGAGTGGTAAAAAGTTTGATGAAGTTTTAGGTAAATTTAAAAAGAAATAAGATTATGAAACCATTAAAAAAAATCAAAAACGAGTTAAATGAGTGTTATGAATATTACGACAGGTTTTGGTTTGGTGGGTTATTAGAACCAATAATTATTTGGTTTACAATTTTTTTAATATTTTTAATTTAAAAAAAAAATAAGATGAAAAACATACACGTATTACCAACAGATAAACCAAGTAGGTTATACTTCTATAAAGGAGATGATAAATACCCAACACAATACGGATTAAGAAGTTTAAAAAGTTTACCTTTTAAAGACTCTTTTACAAACCACAACATCTACATCACTTCTGATGAAGAAATTAAAGAAGGAGATTGGTGTTTTTTAGACCAACCTCTTGAAAATGGTTTTCCAAATCATCAAGAAGTATTTCAAAACAAAGATGATTCAGATTACCTAAATATGGTTAATCATTTAGTTAAAAAAATCATCCTAACAGACAACAAAGACTTAATCAAAGATGGTGTACAAGCTATTGATGATGATTTCCTTAAATGGTTTGTGAAGAATCCAAGTTGTGAGGAGATTAATATTGAAAAAGATTACAGTTATGGTAATTTAGAACATTTTGATTACAAAATCATCATTCCAAAAGAAGAACCTAAACAAAAATGTAAAGACTGTAATGATAATTTAACAGATTGTACTTGTATAGAAGATACTATTGATATGAAACAAGAAGCACTTGAAGAATTGGGGAAAACAATATCTATTAAAGATGCTAAAAAAGATTCATTTGAAGATGTAACCAAGTATAAAATAGAAAGAAGTTATAGTGAGGGAGAAGTATTAGAATTATTTCAAAAATATATTTCAACACAAATTCCTTTAGCAAGATTAAGAAAAATATTGAATAGAGAGTTTAACGAATGGTTTAACAAATTTAAAAAGAAATAAAAATATGATAGCAGTAAAATTAAAAGATTTAGCAATAGCTTTTGCTAATAATCAAAAAGTATTATACTTTGATGATGAAAGAGAATTAAATCAGATATGTAGAATAGTTGAACTTCGAGAAGAAGAAATGACTATATCAAATGAAGAATATCAATATGATGTAGGATTTGACGATATTAAAATAATTGTCAAACCATTATCTGACCTTACAAAAGCTTTTAAAACAGATACTTACGAACAGACTTACATAGATTACATTGCAGAAAATTTTAAATTAGAAGTTAAAGGTAATACTATACAACAAGAGGTTTTGTTAGATGCAAAATTAGGTTACATATTAAAACATCGATATGGTTTAATAGAGAAACTATTGGAATGGAATTTTGATGTTTTTGGACTTGTTAGTAAAGGATTAGCAGTTGATATTAATACAATTTAAAAACAAATAATAAATAAAACCCGATTGCAAGGATAAATGCTACAAATATTATGGAAATTAAAGAATTACTTAAATCACTAACATTAAAAGAAATGACGATAATGGGAGACCAAGGGCTTAGTGGCAAAAACCTTAAGCAATTAGAACCACTGTTAAAAAATGTTGAAGAATTTCAAAGTAAAAATATTGAAGTTATTGAATTTATTGATGATACATTAGTTACAATTAAGGATGTAGATTCTCTACAAGAGAATATTAAGATACAGTCAATATTTCTACTAGGTGAGGATGTATATATTAGATGTACAGTAGATTCGTTAAAAAAATAATTAACCAAAAGGCTTGCATATGTGAGCCTTTTTTCGTATCTTTACAAAATAAATGATAAAAGGCTTGTTTACTCAAGTCTTTTTTCGTATATTTAAGTATTAATTTAAAACAAAGGTTATGAAAAAGTTTTTAGAATTTATTTGGGTACTAATAGGACCCATAGTGTCATTTATAGTAGGAATAACTATGGGCGTTTTAGCTTTACTCTGGGTATGTACAGGGTTTGGAATTTTAATAATATTTGCACCTAATATGCTCCCAACACCAGAATGGGTTAGATGGAGTGTAGTAGTATTTGATGTCTTATGTATAATAATGATATTATATGGAGCAATAAAAGAAGCTTATGAAGAAGTTTATACAAATAAAAAATAAAGGTTATGATATTCAAAAATTTATTCAAGTACACACCCACACAACAAGAGCAACAATTTATAGATATTGTAAATAAGTTGCTACAACATCCTAAAACATCTTTAAGGATGACACCACTTACTAATAAGTATTTTCTCATTAATGAGCAAAAACACTATTACGTTTTACTTCAAAACTCAGGAATTCAACTTACAAATACAAAGTTCTCTTTCTGTAAATCAATCCATCCAAAAGCATACGATATGATTATTGATATCATTCACGATCATATTGAAGTCAACAGACAAGCATTAGAGGAAAGATTATTTAAAAACGAAACAACAATGCTGAATACGGTATTTAATAACTTGTAGTTATGACATTAGAGGCACAATATAAACAATTTTTAAAAGATAATCCAGATACAACCTTTTCATTTAAGGAATGGAAACAGTGGCATGGTAATCAACTCGAACAAGCCATAATTAAATTAAAACAAAAACAAGCCTTAGCCGAGATGATGCAAGACGATGAAGAATTAGGATTATATGATGAACCTATACAGCAAGAGACTGTGGAAGAATATTTCTTGTCTTGTATAAAAAATGTACTTCAATATAAAAACGATGCTCAAGCAATGAGATTTATGGAAAAATATTACGAAGCTAAAAAAGAAAAAGTTGAAGAGAAAAATCCTTACATAGGACCATTCCTTCTTAAGAATGGATTCTCATTACAGGAAAGTAATATGTATTCTAATCTAGAATGCACTATAAATGTTTTAGCAGATTGTTATGAAGTTTTATTTGAAAATGAATATGGAGAAGTTTCAACCTACACTGAGTCACATTCAATACCACATTTAGTAGGAGTCTTAACTTGGAACGATTTAATAGATAAAAATTATAAAAAATGAAACAATTCCTAGCATCAACCATTGTAAATGGAAATGAAATAAGATTAGTAAAAGAAAGTAATAAGTACTTTATTCACTGGGGTGAAGAGAGTAAATTAAAAGCATCACAGGAACTAACAACACCCTCAGGAAGAAGACCTTCACTTAATCAAGTACATAAGAGATTCTTAGAGGCAGTAAAAGCAGCACAGTATTTAAAATTTAGCAAACTATAATGGAAAATAAACCAGAAAACCCAATAGCATTTCCAGCACATCCCAATATAACAAATAAAAATATGGCAGGAATGACATTAAGAGACTACTTTGCTGCAAAAGCAATGCAATCATTTGTTAGTGTTTGGTATGAAGATGCTAAGAATAATCCAGAAACAATAGCAAAAAAAGCATATAAAATGGCAGATGAAATGTTAAACCAAAGAGAACAATAATGGCAGCAGAAAGTAACACACCCGTAGATATTGAAATATGGATTGAAAAAATAATCAATTCATGTGAGACTTATAGGCAAGTTCTTAAGGTTAAGAAATTAATAAGACTGTATTTAAAGAGATTAGACCAAGACGGACTATCTCGTTATATTATTGATAGTATTGAGGATAGACTTGTAGCTATGGAATATGAACAAAGAGATTTAATAGTAAAAGGTAATGAAAAAAAGTAATATACAACCAGCATCAGAAATAGAAGCTGACAAAAGACGTTTATATGAAATCAGATTTGATTGCTACGTAACAATGCACGATTCAGGTACAAGATCAATTGAGGGAGGAATGTTAGGAGTATCAAAAGACCTACCACCACAATGGTTTAAAAGTCAATCAACAATGACCCTAGAAGAAATAAAATACCAGAGTCATGAATTAATAGGACTTAGATTAAAGCAAATGTTATTTGAATTAGAACAAGCAATTGAAAAGTATGAGCAGAGAAATTAAAAAATGCGTACTAGAAATTCTTGATGCTCTTTATAATAGAGCAGGATTCGATGATTGGTGGGATAGGATAGGTGAGGAATTAAATGATGAGATTACTGAAGAATTAGAAGAAATAGTTAAACGTAGATTACGAGACAGATGAACAATTTAGATAAACAATACACAGACTTACTTCAAGAATATAAAACCGCTAGAAATATTTTTCAACTTCATGCAATGAAAGTAACTTATGGTGAAAAACGTGATAGAAGATTTAACACAAAACAAGCTAATAATTGGGATTTACTAATTAAGAGTTTGAGAAATAAAATAGTATCTTATGAACAAACTAGATAAACAATATACAGATTTACTTCAAGACATTCTTGACAACGGAATAACAAAACAAGACAGAACAGGTACAGGAACAATCTCAGTATTCGGAAGACAAATCAGACATAATATGAAAGATGGGTTTCCTTTACTTACAACCAAGAAAATGCCATTCAAAACAATCGTAACAGAACTTCTTTGGTTCTTACGTGGTGATACCAACATTAAGTATTTGGTTGATAACAATTGTCATATTTGGGTAGGAGATTCCTTTTCTAATTACATAAAGGAATATGAAAAGTACAAACAATCTCAAGAAAATGTTGAGAATGAAGGCTAAATATTGATAAAAATTGATTTTTCATATATTTATAATAAACATAATATTATGAGTATAGGAATTTACAAAATTACAAATCCAAAAGGGAAGATTTATATTGGTCAATCAACTAATCTTAAAAAACGAGAAGATGATTATAGAAAACTTAGATGTGAAAAACAATATAAAATTTATAATTCACTTATAAAATATGGTTGGATTAATCATACTTTTGAGATAATTGAAAAATGTAGTTTAGAACAATTAAATGAACGAGAAATATATTGGGGTTTAAAATATGATGTTTTGAAAGAAAATGGTCTGAATTTAAGATTAGGGGATGCTAATGGGTTTTGTAGTGAAGAAACAAAACAAAAAATAGGGTTATCTAATTCTGGTCCTAAACCTGAAGGATTTAATCAAAATCTAAGTAAGTCTGTTCTTCAATTTGATCTTCAAGGTAATTTATTGGCCGAATATAGTTCATATAATAATGCTTCAAATATTACAGGATTACGTTTAGCTGAAGTTTTAAGAGGAGCTGTTAAAACAGCAGGGGGTTTTATTTTTAAATATAAAAATGAATGGGATGGAAATCCACCTATAATCACGCCTCATGGGACTTTAGGTAAACAACAACCTTTTAAAGGTAGAGTTAGTCCTACTAAAGGTAAGTCTATTAATAAAAAACCTAAAACTGAAGAGTTTAAAAATAAATTAAGTAAACCCATACTACAGTTAGATTTAGAAGATAATACCATTAAAGAATTTAAATCACAAACAGAAATAAAACAACTATTAAATATAGACCCTCAGAATGTTTTAAGAGGAAAAACTAAAACAGCTGGTGGTTTTAAATGGAAATATAAAAATTAAAAGTTATGAAATTCAAACAAGAAGACTTACATGAAAGTGGTAGACCATACACCCAAGAAGAATTCATCAACAAAATACAAACAGATGATGAGTTTGCTAAGAAGTGGGGTGAGTTAGGTCCGATTTATGGAGCAGGTTGGCGTAGATGGAATTCAATTACTAAAAAGTGGTGGGATGACCCTGAGTACCAAGGATATGGTTCAGATAGTAGAAGTGGTTGGGAATATGATGAAACTCAAATAGACCAAATCCAAAACCTAATCAACGACCTTAAGAACAATCCTGATTCAAGACGATTAATGGTCAATGCTTGGAATGTTGGAGAATTAGACCAAATGGTATTACCTCCTTGTCACTTTTCATTTCAATGTTATTCTCATGAGAAAGAAGGTAAACGTTATTTAAGTTTAGCCTGGAATCAGAGAAGTGTAGATTGTGGTCTTGGATTACCTTTTAATATAGCTAGTTATGGTTTACTACTTGAAATTCTAGCTAAAGAAGTAGGAATGATACCTGATCAATTAATTGGAAATTTAGGTGATTGTCATTTATATAATGATCATATTGAGCCTATTAAGGAGCAATTAATTAGAGAACCTTTTCCATTACCAACATTTGATTGCCCCGCAATGGATGAAATTCCACACAATACTTTTGATGAGCTAGTGAATAGATTACTTCCTTGTGATTTTTATATGGATGATTATCAATCTCATCCAACTATTAAACTTCCTTTATCAAATTAATTTAATATTTCCATAATGGCACAATATTTATAATAAACGTGCCATTATGATTTTAATTTACATTTTAATAGAAAATAATATACCTGTTTATTTAGGTAAAACTAATGATTCCTATAGAAGGTTAAAAGAGCATAGAGTTAATTTTGGTAAAGATGTATGTCTTGAAGTAATTGATGAAGTTGAAGAAAGTAACTGGGAATTTTGGGAACAATGGTGGATTGAAGTATTCCAATGTTGGAATATTGAACTCCTAAATAAAAATAAAGGGGGTGGTGGTCCTAGTTTTCAAACTGAATCTGCTAAACAAAAAATAGGAGATAAACAAAGAGGTATAAAAAAACCTACAGTTAGTAATAAATTAAAAGGGCAAAAAATAACTTGGGATTTAGGTACAAGTACAGCTGTCTTACAATTTGACAAACAAGGAAATCTTATAGCTGAATATAAATCAATGGGAGAAGCGTATTCTAAAACTGGAGTACCAAGTTCAGCTATATGTGAAGTATGTAAAGGAAGAAGAAAATCCGCTCATAAGTTTGTTTGGAAATACAAAAATAATTAATATATGAATTTTATAATAGGATTTCTTTACGGAATAGTAGCAAGCATTCTTACATTTATTCAACTACAGGGACAGTTTAAGTGGGAGTGGTTCAAAAATAACCCAATGATAGTAGCATGTATGGGTATCCCAATTTCTATGCTATACTTAGGATCAGTTAAACATTTAGTAGAATATTTCGATGGACAGCTGTGGCCATCACGTTTAATGGGTTTTGCAACAGGAGCAATCATATTTACAATTATGTCTTACTTTTGGTTTGGAGAACCTCTAACAGGAAAAACTTTAACATGCCTAGCTTTAGCAATGGCTATACTAGGAATACAATTATTATGGAAATGATAAATTTAGAATACGTTATAGATGGAGTATACGGTGTATACTTTAATCAAAAATGTATAGGACGTTTTACCATTCAAGATGATGGATACTTTGGATTTTATACAAACGAACGTTCAGGGTACTGGAGCTCATACTCACTAAGGCTTGTAGCAGATAAGCTAGACGAATTGAATAAGGAATGGGACGAGCAAATAAAAAAAGATATAAAATAATTTGGAATCATAAAATAAAATGCGTATATTATAGTATGAGAGAAATTAACGAACACCTAAAACACGTTATGAAAATAAAAAAAACAAAAGAAGAGAAGAGCAGAGATTCTAAAATGATAATGATTACTTGGTCAGCTATAGGAATAGTAGCAGTAGTTATATGGACAATAGTTTATAATTTAATATCTTAATATGGGAAAGTACCAATCAACAAAGCTATTTGATAACTATTCAGTAGCAATCAGACAACACAAAGCACAGCATTCACATTGTCAATTATTACATGGTTATGCTTTAGAATTTAAAGTATGGTTCGAATCAATTGAACCTTTAGAGGAAAATCAATTAGACGAAATGAACTGGATTATGGATTATGGCGGATTCAAATCACTACCTAAAGGAGGAGAGTCTGTAGAAGAATTAAAAAAGACTGGTAACGGTCTAAAGGATTGGATGGACTATATGTGGGATCATACTCTACTAATTGAGAAAGATGATCCACAATTAGAAACATTCCAATACATGCAAGAATTAGGACTATGCCATTTAAGAGTTATGGATAGAATTGGAGCAGAATCAGCTGCTAAAATGGTTTATGATAAGTTCAACGATGTAATGTCAAGAACAGGTGGAGGTAGGGTAAAAGTAGTAAAGGTTGAATGTTGGGAAGCACCTAAGAATTCATCAATATATGAAGGATAAAATGGGAATCAGTTTACATACATATAAAACCCAGACCCTTAAAAGATTAGTCACAGAAGTTCTCTATGAGATATTTGACAGTGAAGCTTTTAAATCATCTTTTACCATCACTCCCTCAAATGAAGGTTATTCTTCTGAACCATTTGAAGATGGGGAGGGAAATTTAATTAGAATAATATTTCATAGTAGTGGTAAGGAGATGTATGAGCTTGATTTTACAGTTAATGGAAATAGTTTTTCAAACCCTGATATACAATATACAGTCAAACAATACTCTAGATTATTACATACAGTAGCACAGGCTGTATCTCAATTTTTAAAACAAAACAACCCCCGAGGGTTACAAGTAGATGGAGCAGATTCATTTACTAAAATACTAAAAAGAATCAACCCTAAGAGTCAGAAAAATTTTATATATGATTTTTTTATATCAAAAATAGAAAATGATTATGATTATAAAATAGAAAGACTAGCAGGGGGAAATTTTAATTTAATAAGAAAATAATATGAAACGAATAGAAGAGGTGCATATTTATATTAAACCAACATGCATCACTTATGAAAACTTGTAACAAATGTCAACAACAGTTAGACTATTTTAAATTCGCAAAAAACCGTTCTCAAAAAGACGGTTATGAAAATTATTGCAAATCCTGTAAGAATCAATATAATAAAAGTAATTATGGGAATGTTTATACTCAATTATACTTAAAAAAAGGTGGGTATGGAATTTATCAACTTTTAAATCAAGATACAAATGAATGTTATATAGGCAAAGGGTGGTTAAATGAAAGAAAAGTAGATCATTTTACTAAGTTAAAAGCTCAAAAACATTCAAATCCATATCTTCAAAGATCTTATAACCTAAATTCTAATCTTGTATTTAATATTTTAGAAAAATGTGATGAAGAATTAGGATTTGAAAAAGAAAGACATTATATTATAGAAGCATTTTTACAAGACAAAAATAAATTATTAAATCAACACGTTATATTAAGATGGGACAAATACCAAGAATGACCGAAGCTGAAAAGAACAAATTATCAGCTATTAATGAACTTTATACTGCTGTCCAAAGTGAAGGAAGTAGAGCAGGATATCCTACAGTAGTAATAAGAACTACTGGTTGTACTCATCGCTGCTTTTTTGGTGATGGGGGGTGGTGTGATAGCTGGTATACATCAATTCACCCAGAAAAAGCCAAATATAGTTTTGATGATATTATCAAAATGTATGATGACAATCCTCACATCACAGAGATGATGCTTACAGGAGGAAGCCCCACTATGTGGTCTAAATTAGTAAACGAACTAACACATTTTGCACATGACAGAGGAATTTTTATTACTATTGAAACAGAGGGATCACATTTCCTGGAAACAGACTTTCCGATTAATTTACTTAGCATTAGCCCTAAGTTTTCTAACTCTATTCCACGGGCAGGTATACTTACTCCAGGAGGTGATATTGTCGACGAAAAAATGGTTAAGCAACATAACAAACTAAGACTTAACTATGAAGCAATGTCCAAATCAATTGCTTACCATTCTGATTATCATTTGAAACCAGTCTGGAACGGAGAGGATCAAGAAGCATTGCAAGAGATTCTAGGATGCATCAAGATGCTAGACATACCTCAAGACAAAGTATGGTTCATGCCAGCAGGAGATTCAAGAGAAGCTTTATTCAAATCATATCCGAAAATGTTTGATTGGGTAAGAGATAATGGTTATAGATTAACCTGGAGACCTCACATTATTGCATTTGAAGATCAAAGAGAAGTATAATGACCTTTAGAGAAGCACATATGATAGAATTTGATCTTTTTAATTCATTATGGTTTTTATATTGTAATGAAAAAATAGGCAGTTCTACAGTAGAAAAATACATAGAAGGTTTGGATATTGAATTAGAATTTATTACATTGAGCGGATATAAATTTACAAGTAAAGATAAAAAAACAACTTATTCTTATGGAAAACAAACGACGAAAAAGTCACACTGATCTAGAAGTAGTTAAAGTAGGATTTGCCAATGGTGTTGCGCCTGGTTTCCCTTTTACCGATCAAGAAAAAGAAAAAATGATTGATGATGCTGAGCAAGCATACGGTTTATTTTTAGATGCCTTAAAATGTGATTGGAGAAACGATCCAAATTCAATGGAGACTCCACGACGTGTAGCTAAAGCTTACGTTCACGATTTATGGAAAGGTAGATATACTGCAATGTCTGAAATTACTTCATTTCCAAGTGATGGTTA
>JAUKPS010153863.1:0-13906 GCA_032273165.1 Chlorellidium tetrabotrys | reverse complement strand
TTTACGAGTCCGGACTCTCCGAATTCTTTCTCTATCTCTGGGATAGCACAAAGAATTCTGTAACCAGATGGTCGGGGCAATTGCTTGGCCTTCTCCTCTGGCTTTGTGTTCAAGATCTTGGATAAATCCACGGCCTTGGTTATGTCGAGATTGGAAATCTCACTCGTCATCGTCATCGTGTGTAATTCTTTCTTGTAGGTCTATGATGTATAAACGTGCAGTGAGTAGACCTTTAACCTCCCCACACATCTTCTTGTACTCCGCAAAGTCTTCAGCCTTGCCATCGGCTATTGACATCTGGAGTTGGGATACCTTGTCATCTATCTTTGAAGCTAGAAGTTTTAAGTATTTGTCGATCATTGTTTGTTCCTCATGATTTCAGCCAAGAGTTTGTTTTTCTCGGCCTGTGCGTCTTGAGCCAGATTCTGTTGATCCTTTTGCACCGTAGCTTGGATCCGCGCCATATCAATTTCCTTTTGGGTTGCGATACGTTCACGTTCAATCTGTTGTTGTGACTGCTTAAGTTGAGCGTCAGTAGCATCCTTCTGCGCTTTACGCTGTGCATCTTGACTCTTGATCTGCAACTCTTGCTGTTGCATCTGAATCAAAGGATCTTGTTGCATAGCCGCTGCTTGGGCTTGTTGAGCCTGCGCTTGGTTGCTCTGTAACAACTGGGCGCTTGCCTGTGCAATGAGTTGAGACAACTGCACTTCCACATCCTCTGGCAATTTTTCCTCTGGTCCGGGCAGTGGCACACCCATTTGCTTCTCTATCAACTGACGATAGTGGAAGCCTAAGTGCTCTGCAATGTGAGCCTGCATCGAGGCCATGATCATGTTGGCCTGTGGGTTCTGGCCTATGGTCTTCATGATCAAAGGATCTTGCATGAACGTCTGGTGCGTAGCAATGTGGGCTTGTTGATCTTGGTAGATGAACGCCTTCATTGGCATACCCTTCAGTGCGGCCATGTTCTCGCTGACTGGGTCTTTTGGTGTCTCATCATCAGGTAGAGGCACCAGCTTCTGGGCGTTCTTAATTCCTAAGACGTCCAGCATCTGTCTATGTAACTGTGGTAGATCATAAATTTGAGGAGCCTGTTGGGACAGCTGGATCACCGCCTGATACTGGACAATCTTCTGCGCCATCGTGGCCGCATTTGGATCACTAACAGGGATAACATCAACTAAGTCGTAGTCAGATTGTTTAGCCTTGCGTGATCCCTCTTCGGGTTGGTAAGAATACTCAGGCGGCGTGTAGTCACGAATGATGTCGCGTAGCAGAGCCAGCTCTTGTTTAAAAGAATAGTGAATCCGCGCCTGAACAGCGGTCATCACTTTAAGCTGGCGCTCTAAGATAGCCAACGTGGTGCCAACTGGTGAATTGGCAGACATATCGGCAACTTGGATGTCAGCAGCCGAAGCAAACTTGCGGCCTTCTTCTACGATCTTGTCTAACAAACCAGCCAATACTTGTGACGGCTCTTTGTACGGCAGAGCCATGATGTTCTCTGCAATAGTCCCACTTGGAACGTCCACATCGCGCCACTCAGCTGGGCCAATTGGGGTATCGTCACCTTTGACACGCAGACCACGGGTCTTAAAGCCGCCGGGCAAGTTGGCCAGTGTGCCTGCGTCCACCAACTGACGAAGAATAGACGTACCAGACTTGGCAAATGCGCCAACTAAGTGAATTAGACCAAAACAGTAGAAGCCAAAGCCGGGAACATAGCCATAGTGGACGTAGTGTTGACGTTTGGTGTGGAGTTTGTCGCCTTGCTTCCAGTTTCTACGGATGGCTAGACACTTCATGCTGCCGTACTCAACCGTCACGATATAAGGTAGGGCAATTCCCGTTGGTTCGCCGTCTTTATCGGTGTGCTCATACCCTTCAAGGTCAAGCTCCACGTTCATCTCAAGGATTTTGTAGCGGTCATCCGACAAAGCGCGGAATCCCATCTTCTCGGCAATCTTTTTCTCTACTTCATCCAGATTATTGTTGGGTTCGCCCAAGTCAATATCGGCATAGAAGCCTGCGACTTGAAGTTTACGCAGCTCGTTCTCTGTTTTACGCATAACGTGCGTAACACGGGGAGATGTTTGGATGTCTGACGCACCATAAGGCACTACCAAGTCTTCAGCCGGCACAAAAATAGACGTCTGGCGGTCAAAGCTGGGGTCAAAGTACACTTTCTTAAAGGCGTTACCTGACAAACCCAGTCCCCAGACCATTCTTTCGTGCTCTGGGCGGAACTCCGTCATTACATCGGTCAGTTGATAGTTCATATCATCCTGAACACGGACGGCGGCGTCTTTTTTCTCTTGGGTTTCTTTGCCAATGATCTGGGTTTTAACCGGACCAGCAGCGGGGAAGGTACTCATCATGATTTCAGCTTGGAATTTGACCAAAGCTTCTGACAAGAGGGGGTGGTAGACACCGCAAGCACCAATCCAAGGGTCTGCTCGCTCTTCAATCTTCATTCCCAAGAGCTCCAAACCGTCTACATAGGTCTGCATCCAGTCTTTGCGGGAGTTGACGTCATCGTCATAGTCTCCTACTAGGTCAGTTACGATACCAGTGACCACGCCGCTGTCTAAATAGTCCACTAAGTTGGCGTCAAAATCGTCTTCTTCACTACCATCAATGGTAATTTCCATGCCACCCATGTTAATTGTGACCTCTTCAGGGTCAACAATCTCAATTTCAATACCGCCTTCGTCTTCTGTTTCGGGCATTAGGGTTTCAATACCCTCTGGCGCAGCGTAAAGTGATTTTTCAATGGACATATGTATCCTTAATAGTAAGAAACTTTGCGTCTAAACGAGCGAACTTCGTCCTCTTCGTCTGTCTGCAAGCGTATAAACCCGCCTTTTCTGAACCTTATCAGAGCCTGAGTAGAGGAGTCAACTAAGTCATCGTGGTCTGAGTTGGGGAACGCCGCCATCTCTTCCATCAACTCATCAGCCCAGCGCGTAGCTGGCGCCCAAACCTTACCACTGGCAAACAAATCAGATACAGAATTGATCCTGACCATCTTATCATTACCCCTTGACGGCGTAAACTCTTGCACCGGAATTCCCATCGCCCTTAATTCATAAATCAACGGCGCTCCAGACGCCTTGGCCTCAACAATAAACGCATCTGGCTCCCACTCCTTATAGTGGTTAAAGGCTTTTTCCTTAAGTTCGGGAAACTCCATACGTTTTTTAAACGCATCTAAAAGAATCACGTTAGCATCATTCTGGTTCTCATTCAGATAGAACACACCCCAAGTCGTACAGGCCGAATAGTCGGAGCGTTCGTTCTTTGTAAACGCTGTATCCCAAGACTGGATCACAAACTCACACTTAGGTGGATCTTCCGCTGTCCATTCTTTCCACCACTCCCGCTTAACAATCGCACCTTGCTCTGAGGTTGGGCTTTGTTGGTACTGGGCGTTCCATTTAGCCGCAGGCAGTTCAGACTGTAGGGCGTGGAGTTCTTCAATGCTCCAGAACTCTGGCCATAAAGGGTTTCCACTAGGAAGGATCGCAGGGAAGTCAATCACTTCCCAATCGTCATTCCCGTCTTTGTCTATCGCAGACTGAAGGATCCTGCCCGTTAGGTCCCTCTTAGCCCAGCGTGTCATCACTACTACAATAGCCCCTCCCGGCTGGAGTCGTTGGCGGGGACCAGAGGTGTACCACTCGTAGACTTTATCAAAGACAGTGTTGTCTCCTTGGGCAAGGGCGGCCTCTTGTTCCGAGTGGGGATCATCAATGATTAAGAGGTCAGCACCCTTACCCGTCACTGTACCCCCAACCCCAATCGCAAAGTATTCTCCGTTTTTATTCGTAGACCAACGACCAGCGGCTTTGCTGTCGGACCTTAGATTCACGTTAGGAAAGATCTTAGAGTACGCTTCACTGGCTACTAAGTTACGAACCTTACGGCCAAAACCTACCGCCAGTTCTGCGGTGTTTGAACACTGGATGATCTTCTTACTAGGGTCCCGTCCCAAAAACCACGCCGGTAACATATAGGATGCAAACTCAGACTTCGTATGCCGGGGTGGCATATTGATGATCAGTCTCTTAATCTTTCCCGTAGCGATCTCTTCAAACTTCTTAGCCATCACCTTATGGTGGCGACCGTCAATGAACCCCGGCCACATCGCATGGGCAAATTTGTTAAAGTCATCAAAGGCTTCTTCCCTCTGCTGGCTGGCCTCTAAAGCGTCAAGGTCATCAAGGTAAGCGGCTTGCTCATTGGAGGGTAGGGTAAAGAACTTCTTAGCGGAGGCCTGCGCCTCTACCAGTGGTAGACCTAAAGCGTGAGTAATCCTCCTGACAAACAGGTCGTGCTCCTCTTGCATCTCCATCTGTTGTTTTTTATTTACCACAAGGTCCTAACGCCGCTAAGTAATCTTTATCACTGGGCATTTTCTTCTTAGGCTTTGGCTCTGGCTTTGGTTTTGGTACAGGTTTATTCATGGTAAGTTCCTCAAGCTAATATACGAAGGTCTAACACTGCGAGCCGAGTTCTTCGCCCGCTTACAAATCTTTAACTCACACAGCTTCTTCACAACCCGGTGGACATTTCCCCGCCCCCTATCCCCAGTGTGAAACATGATGTCATCAATAGAAGGCCCATACCCAAACCTCTTCCAATACTCATCTATCACAAGGAACACAGTCCTTTGCTTCTCAGTCATACAAGCCTCCACACTAACTTCAAACGTTTTCATTGTCTAACACTGGTAGAGTACCCCCCACCTCTTTTTGTATAGGAAGCGAAAGGGGGGTGTTTACGGTAGATCAAAGTCATTAACTACCTCCGGATTTTGTGATACCCCCCCTATGTTTTTTTCTGGTGTTTGGATGTCAGGAATAGTATGTGGGGCGCACGGCAGGGCAGGCGCGTCCGTCTGGGCGGGTACGGGTGCGGTGGGTCTGCTAGATCCCGCCTTCGCAACAGGCTCACCCCTTATCTCATCCATCAATGTAAGCCCATCATCTATAACAGTGGTAGTGTTGAGTCTCTCGAGCAGTCGTGTACGTATGTCCGAGCTCTTGCGTACAGTCGTGACCTCTTTACGTTCTAGGAACGCGCCAACCTCGAATAGATTGCCAATCAGTTGTAGTGCCTTCATCCTCTGTGCAGGTGGAAAGTCCTCATCAAGTGAGTGCTGAACCAGTTGCTGGACAAGCAGTGCCTTCAGTTGAATAGGGTTTCTGTGTTTCTCTGCCTCTAATGCCAACCTGTAAGCCTCGACCTCCCTCTTTATCCTCTCGTCCTTCATTAGCTCATACGGCTTGCATGCCAGTGTTCTCTTGGTGGCGTTAGGCTTATAGCTTTGTCTGTAAGCCTGTGCCTTAGTCTCTCCCAGTGCTACGGCATGTGCGAATGCTTTCATCTTCCCTGTGATCTTGGCCTTTTTGCCTTGTCCACTACTCAATAGAGTCTCTACTGGGATCTGATCAAGGCCTTCCTTTATCTGCGCGCGTGTTAGTTTCTGAACCATAGTGTTTTCATGGGTATGAAATAAGAATGCCCCGAAGATACCAGACCAAACTATTTATTGCAAACGCCCTGACCTTTTGGGATTGTCTCCGTCTATATCAATGTAACAACCTGAAACCCCTATGAACTACCTCTATTCCGTCCTCGGTGCTTTCCTGTTCTTTACCCTGATCTGCCTACTGGCTGAGTATCACGACCAGAAGCAACGCGCCCGTAAACGCGCTGAATACCTCAAGCGCCCCTGTGTCCCTTCCCCTCAAAGCAAGACAAACTGTGGCCTGATCTATCCGCCCTTTCGCTGATCCGCCTCCAGGAATCTAGCCCAATACGCTGCTTGCTTTTTGGGTCAAAGCGCTGCCTGTTTTGTCATTACAACACCCTAAAAATATTTTCAAATAAAACATGAAAGGTATTGCCATGGAGTCAACACATGATATAGTTAAGGCGTTATTCATGTGTTAGTCCCTTCAACCTTCTAGGAGAACCTCTATGTATGCAGTCCATGACCTTACCTCTCTGTCTATGGGTGACGCCTATGACGAGACGCAAATTAACCGCCACATTGAGGATGGTGACGTCCTGATTGTTGGTGATGGTTTAGCAGTGATGATGAAAGCTTGGCCAACAATGGTAGAGGGTCATTCCTTTATCTTTCACCGCCTTGCTGATGATTGGACATTCGATGATGTGTTCGCCTCTGAGGGTGATGACTACCGCGCGCAAGTTAAAGAGATACGCAACAACCCTGAAGCCCTGTTCGACCGCGCGATTGATCCAGTTAAAGAGCGTCAAGAGGAAGAAAACGCTGAGATGGCTGATTGGGATCAACGCACACAGAATCTACTGGATGACGCCTGAGTCATGCTTGAAGCCCTGCGCGCAGGGTTTTGAGGATTACCCACCAACCCAAAGGAGAACTATGCAAATCACTATTGAACTCAAATGGAACTACGGCTCATGTGCCTTCTACCCTGCATGCGAAACCAGTAAGAGATTCGCGCAAATTGCAGGCACAAAGACCCTGACCCAAGACGCCCTCCGCATCATTAAAGCGATGGGTTACACGATTAACCAAACGACAAAGGAAATAGCACTATGAAACACTACCGCCACATGACCACCATGCGCGAAGAATTCCTCGCGCAACGCAGGCGCGACCGCATCCAAGCAGGCTATGACCTTGTTGTAGTCGTGCTTGTGCCTGTCGCTATCTTCATCATCACTGTGATTGCATTCCAATGACCGAGTCAGAACTAATCACACTGGGATACAGATACGAACGCGCAAATGGTGCTAGGGCGCAAGCCCTGCGCCAGTGCTTTAACACCGCGCTCAATCAGACCAAAGCGCCTGAAGTGCGCGAACACTACATCTATTCATTCAACCAAGGCAGGCACGAAGCCCGCATGCAAGTTGGACGCCAAGAGATAAGGGGAGCACGATGATCCGTCTATGGGTACTCTGCAACACACCGATGGAAGGCGACCACTGGCACTGCGCCAGTACCGCCCAAACACTTTCACAGGCCATTCAAAAGCTTGCGCCAGTATGGAAAGAACGCGCGCGCATGATGGTTTACGACCGAGGAGTCGCCACCCCCACCAAACACCTTATCAACACAGGAGACAAGCCATGACTGACCAACCCAAAACGATGGGAGAACTCGAAGCCGAAAACGCTGATGGGTTTCGCAATCCCACACGCACGGCAGAAGAGCAAGCCGAGATTGACAGGCGCACAAAGGCCATGCGCGAGCACGACCTCAAACACACCGCAACAGAAAGCGAAGAGCCCGAGGACGATGACCACGATTACGGAGATTACCACCCTTACGGAGACCCACAGATATGAAACTCGACCTCAACGACACATCGTCAGCCCTGTGCGACATCTACGACATTAAACGCGCCCTGTCGAAGAAGGTCAAAAGCCAACCGAAGGACAACGAAGGCACGGACATCACCATTGGTGACTGCATTGACGACTTGGTGCTTTTTCTCGAAGGCATCTACGAGCAAGGCCACCAAGACTCAGACCAGCAACCCGCCCGAGAGCAGAACGTTTATCTCAGGACGGCATTGAAGAACCTTGTTTTGTCTGCTGACCGCTATGTCGAAGACGGATCATGGATCGAGCATTTATCACTGGACATTGAATTCGCCAAAGGCATTCTCAAAGCCACCAAACCCAAGAAGGAAGCCAAATGAACCACGCAAAGATGAAGGCCAAGATCAAAGATCTGTTGGAGGACAACCACCCCAACGAACTGGAAAGGTTGACAGGCTTGGACGAGACTGAAGCATTGAAGATCGTTCATGAGATCTACAAAGACGGGGGCTTACACGAACCCCAGTTTTGGGAAGCCGAGCGAGTGGGTGATATTTGGGCAATCTACGGCAAAACCTTTGCAGGCGAATACATAGACGCCAATGGCGACTTTCTAGCCTTTGACACCGAAGAAGAAGCAAACGACTACATCAAAAAGGAAATCAAATGAAAGTATCAGAACTAATTGCAGAACTACAGTGCTATGACGAGGACGCTGAAGTACACATGGCTTATGGAGCAGGCGACTACTGGAAGTCAACGCTCGCGCCAAAGGTCAGAACTGTGTTCAACGGCACAGTCCAGTATGCGACCTACCACCAATCCGACAAGCTTGTTGATTCAGATGACATAGAAGAATCGGAAGAAGAAGAATTCCCTGTGCGTAAAGTTGTAATCATTGAATAAAGGAGAGCTGCATATGAAAGTATTTGAACTAATCCAACAACTCAGCCAGTTGCCACAAGACCTCGATGTTTTGATCTGGGACGCAGGCAATCGCATGAACATTGCAATGGTTGATGACGCATTCATCCATGATGAGCAATACGCTTTTGTAGAACTCAACACAGACACGGACGACTAACATGAAGCATTTAATCGGCCTCTCATGGCCTTCAATCTATATCGTGACCAATCACAACGGCACAGAACTAGGCACATTCGACACACTCGAAGAAGCCAACGCTGAAGCCAAGTTTTACAAACAACAAACAGGAAACCCTGCTTTTGTTGATGAAGACCTCAAACCCCCAAGCTTTCAGGAGATCACAAAATGACTGCAATAACTAAAACGCAGATGGTGAACGCCTGTGTTGACTACGAAGTGAACTGGTTCTTTGACAGAGAGCCCGCAGAACAAAGGGAAGTGTTCAGCCACATCATGATGCACGGCATTCGTGGATTCAAGAACTACCCTGACGATAGCTTGTTTACAGTTTGTGTAGACAAGGGTGTTTTTTTAATGGAGGAATGAAATGAAATACACAGTAAAAGCCACATACACAACTTCACTGAAAGTTGACGTTGAAGCAAAAGATATGACTCAGGTTTACAACATGGCAAAAGATATGCAGTTATCTCAGTTTGAACAGGACAAAGATTCAGGTGTCTTGAAACTTTCTGGAATTCAAGTGTCAGATGCCAACTTCACAGACGAACAACTTGCCTTTATCAAGGCTTACTCTACCAATGTTGCAGTTGCTGATGACGAGGTAACGAAAGCTTTTGTTCTCTCAGGCGACCATGACGAATTCTACAAAGACCATTCAGACACTTACTCAGGGTTAGCCGATGCTCGAGGAGTATGGGAAGACGCCAAACGATTTTTTACAAAGGAGAAATGAAAATGAACTGCCAACACAAACGCGAAGATTCTTGGTGGGAATACGATGGACAAGGCATTCCACTTGCCCGAGTCTGCTACAAATGCGTTGAATACGTATTGTCCAAATACGACCCAGTGGTGCTAGGCCACTACACCCAAGCTGATATTGACGAACCCATTAACGAGGAATGAAATGATTGTTTTAGACACACCCGACCAAATTGCAGTAGCACGTATGCTTACCCTACGCAAAGGCCTTCAACTCGAGATCAAAGGCATGCGCCACTCTGGACGCAGTTGCTACTCGATCATCAAGAGAGACTTCGGCCTGACAGGTACACGCGCCAAAGTCCTCGAGCAGTTTGAACAAATGATCCCAAACTTCGCTGAAATCACCAAGCGTTAAAGGAAACACCGCAGAGATTCGGCTACGCCAGCCGTTCCGAGTCTCTGTTCGGTGTCATTAAAATCCTCTCCGTCCTCCCCTACCCAGTAGCGCGAGGACATTTTTTTGGCAGTTGCCACGCCCATAGGATCGTTATCGGCAATCACCAGCGGGTCACGCACACTCTTGGCAATCTCAAGCATATTCCCCGCTGAAAAGCACACATGGATTGTGTATCTCTCTTTGAGATGCTTCATCGCCCTACGAACTGACATACCAGTTGCGAACCCCTCACACAGGATATTGCGCCCTTTGTTGTCAATGACGAGGCTTGCTCCCTTGGTTAATTGGCCTGACAGGAAGCGTTTTGTGCCGTCTTCTTGGATCATTTGGCAACCCACAAGATGATCCCCGATTCGCATTGGCAAGATCAGAAGGCCATTCCACACCAATCCACGATCAGGAAACCCCTTGCGGATCAGGTAAGGGTGTTGCTCTTTAACACTGTTAGAGAGGATAAACACCGCTTTACCAGCCGCCTTTTTCTGTCGTTGCTCTCGCTCTTTCTCTGCAGCCAACCTCTTTGCGTAAGCATTTGGGTCTGGAATAAACGGCTCTTCTGACTTGTAGCGTATATGCCGATCATGTACGGCAAAGTTAATCAATGCACCTTCACGACCATCAAAGATGTACGCGCCATTTTGCTTTCTTGGATGGTCTTCCGTGCCGACTCTGACCCACCTGTCCAAGACTAATTCTTTGATCAGGAGGCCATTTGCTCTTGCAAACTCTTCAAAACTCATTTGTTTGCCCTTGATTTAGCCCACGCAATGTTACGCGACTGTATCCAGCCACTCGTTTTCAGTGTTGTCGGCTCTGGGTTTGTGTGTAGCCCTCGAGGGAAAGCGCCATACTTCTCTTTGTATTTGTGTGCAGCCCAACCCTCTTTGTATCCACGCAGGCGGGCAAAGTAGATCAACTCGGAATAGAACTTCTGATTCTCAGCAAGAACCTCCCGCTTTGTTGTCTCTAACTCTGTCAGCTCACCCGGCACATTCAGAATCTGTTTGACTGGCTTTTCATACCCGCACTCACCACACTCCCGATCAGCCCAAATCCACAAAGCACCACACGCAGGACACTTTGACTCCTTCTTCTCTACCTCATCAGGCTCTTTCTTTGTAGTCTCGGTGCCGTTTTGTAACTCGGTAACTCCCTCATCAAACAAAGTATCCCACTCCTTGCGGAATCTCAAGTAGTTACCTGAATGGTCAAGCCAAAGGCCATACTCTTTACCATCGTAAGGGCGCATGATCCGCCCCATTTGTTGCACATGACTGCTAAACGACTTAGAAAACGGCCTTGCAGAGACTCCAATCATCACATCTGGGACGTCAAAACCTCTGGTCAGTATGTCTGTGGCCACCAGACCATTGATTAGCGTATCTGGACGCGAGAAATCCTCGATAGTTGCCGCTTTGAACTCGTCATCTTCCTTGTAACTGATAGAGACAAAGTTATAACCAGCCTCGTTGAACTGCCGAACCAAGTCCCTGCCATGCTCAACTCCCGAGCAGAACACGACTGTCTTTCTCGGCTTACCAAACACTTGCATGGTCTTGGTGATCCACTCTTGGACAATGTCGCCAGTGATCTTCATACCGCGCTTGGTAGTCTCATCTTGCGACCACTCACCAGCCACCTTCGCAGCCCCCGTCATGTCAATCTCTTTTGCAATGTAGATCTTCAGTGGGGTCAGCCACTTGTTCTCAATCAACTCACCAGTAGGCTTCGCTCCCACCACGTTGGTGTAAGTATCACCCAACCCATTGGTGAAAGGCGTAGCCGTGAGGCCAATCACCTTCATCTCTGGGCGATCTTTGATGAACTGGATGATTTGTTTACGTTGAACGTGACACTCGTCAATGATCAGCAGAGAGACATCTGGGAAGTTATCCCGACTCTCCAAGGTCTGCGCGCTACAAACCTGAATCTTTTCATAAGGCCGATAACGCCAATGATCAGCCTGCATGACGCCATGATTGATGTTGTAGTTACCAAGGCGCGTACTGGTCTGGTTGACCAACACGATCCTATCAAGAACCATGGCAACATTCTTGTATTGCTTGGCCTCTTCGACCATGACGGCCATGGCAACCTCTGTCTTCCCGAACCCCGTAGGGGCGTAGAGTAGCTGGCTTCTGTGGCCATCTTTAAAGCCTTGGGCAAGCTTCTCCACGACTTCCGCTTGATGCGGTCTTAATGTAAGCATGTGATTCTCCTGCTGGGATACCGCCCAGCTTCGGGTTATTTTTTCTCTGCCTTTTCTGCACGTTTCTTCCAGTAAGCCATCTGCTTGATCATCTCAGCATTCTTGCTCTGGAACTCGTTGCGTGACTGGGTCATCGTCCTAAGTTGGAACTCAAGGTCTTTGACTTGAGCACGTAGTGACTCGATGGTTTCCTCGATTTCTTTCTTAGCAGTGGTAGACACAGGCAATGACTTAATCGCCAACTGGTCTTTGAGCTTTGCGTTCTCTTCAGCAATGATGGTGTGCTCTTTGGCCATCTCCTGCATCTTGTCTTCCTCGGTAGGAGCAGCAGGCCAGAATGGCACTTCTTCTTTCTTACGACCAATCTTGGTAACGTCTACCTTCTGGCCTTTCTTGTTAACTCGAACCGCCTTCTCCAGACCCAGCGCCTTTCGCACACGGCCAACTGTCATTGCGGATGTGTCGCAGTGGACGGCAATCTCAGCATCGCTCTTCTCGCCCAACTCCCAATCCTCAAGCGCCATGCGAACACTGTAACGAGTCTCTTCGGGTGTGCGTTGCTTGCCATGCTTGCTGTTTGCAGGCAGACACGCTATGAAAGCATCGCGCTTGGTGCCTGTTTTGACGTTGGCTTCAATGTCTTTGTAGCCTGCGCGCTTGTGTGCGTGATAGCGGTGAAAGCCATCACTAGGCCAGTAAACCTTGCCGTCAAACCACAAATCAATTGGGGTGAACTTGGTTTTGCCTTCGAGTAATTTGTCTGTGTAGTGTTGAACCAATTGTTCATCTATCTCTTTACGAGGCTGGGTGTTGCCATCGAGGCGGATCTTTTCTAGCTTAATTCTTTCAGTCATTTTTTCATGCTCCTTATGTAAACAGCGAAACTTGCAGTTGTGTCTTGGCCAAACGCCTTCATTCTTTCTATTTCTTTAGCAACCTCCTCTAATGTGTCGTTACGAATTTTGTTGGTGATCGGGTCAAGCTGACGCTGGATCATCTGACGCTTGCGCCAACCCAACGCCTTCTCCCACATGTTTAAATCCAACTCGGACATGGAATTCCTTTCAGTTCTGGGAATGACTTATCTAACATGGCCATGATCCGGTCATTCTTTTCTTTTAACTTGGCTGACCTATTAAGAATGGGCGCAAACAACCAAGCCCTTGTTTTGTTGTACGCCATCTTCTTGAGCACAAGCTTGCGGTTAGTCCTCATTTTCATAATTTTTCTCCTTTAGTTTGGCTTCAATGGTTCGCGCAAACTTAATTGCTTGCGTGTCTTGTTCGATAATAATTTCAAAGCATTCACTAATCTCTTCATCCGTCAGCCCCTCCCAGTCACGGCAATCGAGCTGACCCACCATGTCACACAGGCCGGCAAAGCAAGTGGGACAGAAGGCCACTGGCAGGATGCCAAGGTATCCCTGTACACCACCTTCGTCATCGGTAAAGTCACACTGGCAGACATTGCACTTGTGATCTGTTCCAACGTGGTCAAATCCATCAATCATGTGTTCTTCTCCTTGAGTTTGGCTTCAATGGCTTGGGTCAGGTTACGCAACCACGACTCGTCTTTGGTGCAAGTAGTCGTTTCTTCAAGGGTCAGCATCTCCTCATCCGTCAACCCAACCCAATCACGCTCGGGCAACGGATGCCCTGCTTGCTTGTAGGCTTCATCACGCCAATGTTGTGCTCGTTGCTTGTGGTACTCGCAGTTTTGACACGGGCGGGCATATTCTTGGATGTCATCGTCATCACTGCGAAAGTTCTTGGCAAACTCCGCCGCTTCTTCTTTTGACATTGGATTGCTCATTCTTTCCTCGCTTCCATCATTTCGTCTGCCATGGCGTAAGAAATGTGTGCAATTGCTGTCATATAGCCCTCGCGAATAGAAAGTCCTTCGTTGGCTTCAATCTCAGCCTGCATGGCCATGGCTGCAAAGTAATCGCGTAGGTCCATACCGCCTTCACCGCCTATGGCTGTGACTCTGGCTTCATCACTAACACTGATAGAGTGCGTTGGGAATGCTTTCATTTCTTCTCCTCTGATTGGTTAATCTCAACTGGGCCCTTAAACATAGCCATGCCGAGCGACCCAAG